>CAEFZX010014478.1:0-37295 GCA_903066825.1 Alfaro cultratus | reverse complement strand
GTTTTCAAATTTTTTTATTGTGTTTTATAATCACCAAAAGCGCATTGGCCGGGCTTTGAAAGGTCGCTCCTTATAGCCGGGGGTTTTGGTCCGGTTTTTTTTTTTTTTTTTTTTTTTTTTTTTTTTTTTTTTTGGATGAAGAGAAATCCTCCGGATGTTTACCGAAGAGTGGGATTCGTTAGACTGGGAGGTCAGTTCTCAGTGGAGCATGAAAAAGTGTTGTGCCTTTTTTTTTTTTTTTTTTTAACCTGCATATTTTTAAGAACCCGCCGATCAGTTTGGTTGCTGTCGTTGGTGGAAACATGCTGGATCAGGGGGTGAAACAGAAAAACCGCATTCGAGCAGGGAAGAAGAAACAGCAGCGTATGATAAAAGCACCGAGAGGGGGGGTGGGGTGTCTGGAGAATACTAAGCTGTTGTCAGATGGAGAGCAGATGTCAGGATGTCATTGTGCATGTGTGTTTTTCACTCCAACACGGCGCGCCTTCAACGGGGCGCGCTGTGGCAACCGGAATGACGCTGGGTCTGATTTTCCTTCTTTATTTCTGGTCAGATTTAATGACACTGGGATAATAATTTGAACTTCAAAACACGTCCGACAGGCAGAGGGGTTGTCATAGCGATGGTAGAAAGCCGTGACGAGAACGTCCACATCACGGTGAGCCGGTGTTTGCACCGGAGATTGCGCGCGTCTGCTAATGCAGTCACCACACCCGCCTGGTCTCTGCAGTGCCCGAGAAAAGGACCCTTATTTACAGACCTGTGACATCACTCCTCCGGTCGTAGCACCTTAAATGCTTTCTGTTGGAACAATGATTCCCCTCAGCTCTGGAGGCTTCTGCAAGTACAAAACCTGTTGCATAATCTTTTCATGTCAAAGGGAGACGGATTGTCACTACAGCCTGAGTGCAAGTTGGCCGTTTACTCACAGTGTGCCTCCATGAGTGGAGCTGTCATTTGTAATTCAAGCAGTGTCAGATCTTGGGCGGTCTACAGGGAATTTAGGATAGTTGTATAGTGTATATAAGAAAAGTTGAACTATGTCATGTTTCCATGTAGTCGCACAATCACCGGCCACTTTATTAGGTACACCTTGCTGTTGTTAGTTGAACCTGCTTTTGCTTTCAGAACTGAGACTGAGCGTTTGGGTTCATATTGACATGGCAGCATTACACAGTGGAGAACACTGGAGCACAGAAAACTGAGTTTATTGATTGGAGTTTGGTTGGTGGATTACCCTGCTGGATGTAACCATCTATAGATGTGACCACTGGGTTTTTAAAGAATGGATATTAGTTTATGGACCAGGAGCGTTCAGTAATTTGTGAAAATCAGAGGTCCATGGCCAATTTTGAAATCCTCAGGCCTGCCCGTCTGTGCCAACAACTTTGACATGTTCAAGCATACTTAAATCCTCTTTTAACATTTTTATGTTGAGTTTAAACTTCAGCAAGTCATCCTCACCACGTCAAGATGCGTAATTCAATGAGTTGCTGTCAAGTGATTGGCTGATTCATTCTGTGTGATAACAACAATCTTAACAGCTGTACCTTTTATAATGGCCAATTGGCATTATTAAAGCAGTACCATCTGTCTTGCCTCATATATTTAATGAATACAACTCTCCTGTGGGGCTGAGTAAATGTACAGATAATTACACTGGATACAAAACTGCATTAAATATACTGACCATATATTTCTATAAAATCAGTCAAACTTACTTTAGATATAGTTTTCACCCACAGAACAAGTGTTTTTGCTCTTTTGTTGTATATTATTATTTTATCATGATAACACCTTTAAATGGCAGGTTTGAGACATATCTGCCTCTTATGACATAAAGCTTAGAGCTCTCTTGAGTCTTGGCCTTTGTTATTTTTTCTTTATTTGCATGTTTTTAATTAATTTCCGTCCTCAAAAATGAACTGAAGCAGAACATTTGAGCTGTGTCCGAAAACACTGCATGGACTTTAGTAAAGCTGGTCCACAATAAAACATGTTCAAATAGTTTGTGAAGAGGAATAGGCTGGTAGATTCCAGCAATATCTACCAGCCTAGTTGATATAAAATCGCATGTTGTAGTTGTTTCTGGCAGAATGGCTGCATCACAGAAATTAATTGCGAGGCAGACTTTAACCTTGCGACTTCACCCCACCATGCAGCATGGTCTCTGCCATCGCCACAACCCCAGCACACCACAGAGGAAAGGAGTTACAATGCACTCAGACAAATAGAAGTTGTTAAGCTAAGCTAAAGTAGCTGTTCAGCTGTTCATTTTAAGAAATGTACCAATAAATAGTAACTACAAAAGATGACTTAATGCTACAAAAACTTTATTTTAAATGCTCACACAGGAGGTTGAGGTGTGTATCACCCTATGTTAGTTGTTTTGATTCAGTCACTTGCATTTAGCTCTTTTGGGGTTAATGCGCATGTGTGTGTTTGTGTATGCAGGCTCAGATCCCAGCGTGGATGTCCCTAGTGGCTGGGGATTGGGCTAGAAAAAAATAAATAATGAAAATCTTTTTAACTTGCTTCAAAAGGAATTACATGGTAGAGAATCTCCCTCTCGTGGTTTTGTAATCAGAATGCCAGATTATGGACATGGGAGTAGAAAAGCTCAACTCAGCTAGATTGTGAACTGTGACTGGTGTATTTTGCTGTCCAGATGAATCACTGTGTGTCTTTAGTATCTAATAATACAGATCCCTCCAGATGGGGCAATGTTCGAATGTCAGCCAGGGTCTATTTTGGAGTTTTGTTTTCTTGCTCCGTGCTGAACCTCTAGCTGTTGAAAAGCAGCCCCCTCCAGATTTCAGCACCAGGGACAGTTCCTGAACATTTCTCCCTCTGCTCCTCCCGCAACGCCTCCTCCTCCCCCTCCATCTGCCTCATGCAGGCCCGTATTTGCCGAGAAGGAGGGCTGACTCACTCGTTTACAGCAGTGCAGCTTTATCGTCTGTCTTGGTGGTGGTGACAAGCCTCAATCCCACACTGAAGCTTCCTCTGAACCACTCGCCCCCCCCTCTTAAGACACACCTTTTACTCTTTTCTGTCAGAAATGTACAAATGTATCCAAATTGTTATTATTTGTGTTTGTTTATTCAGAGGTGATGTCAACAAATAAGTTTCTGCATGTATCTGCTCCAGTTCACCAGGCTGTTTAGTATGCAGGAGCAGACCTTTGGAGTTAAACACACACACAGTCACACATGGTGTAGGAGGTTGGTTTTTGTAAGCATCCAGTCACAAGGAAGGCTCCAAGTCATGACTCAATAGGAAAGTTGTATTTTTTAGAAATGCCTTCTTATTCAAGGAGCTGGAAATAATGACTCTGTAAAAGGACATGGATTCCTAAAAACCAGGTCAGGATTTCTGGTGCTGGTTCTACTCCATCTGAACCAGACCTGTTAATTTTTATCATGTATTTATGATGGTTTGTGAAATGTGAATGAAGGTATAAAAGGCAAGAGTCAAAAATCAGATTGTGTTTCCTTCTACTTTAATTGAAGTATGGTGTTGACCACCATACTTGTTGCTCTGTAAAAATACATTTCTCTTGATTCAGTTAGCAGCATGTTCCACTAAAAAATGTAGAAAATGCCATCATCAATTTGATTGTATACAGTGGGGGAACGTTGCATGTTGAGTACTTATTGTTTTTAACAAAACACTTCACTTACAACATTTAGAACGTACTCAGAGAAGGATCTATGACCATTTCTTTTTTGCATAACCACACTAAGTTTTCCAGATTCCTGGGTATTTTCTCCTTTTCAGTTCACTGCATAGCTTTTCCATAAAAATTGGGTCATAACTATGTAAGAAGGTTGATTTCTATGTTGATTTTGCCATATGTTAGTGATAAGCTTTCTGCTAAAGACCCAGTGATGACCTAGTTTCTGTTAACTAGTGAAGTCCACCAGGTCTGTTTTTAAAATGTTCAGGTATTTCAAATGGCATGCACTCTAATAAGTTTTCTAATAGATCCTCCACATACCTACAAGCAGCACAAGGCTCTGTTTTATATATTCACTCTTAGTTTTAAGCCAGAACGACCTTGAGATTTTTGCTATGGAAAACTCAAATTTTATTCTGAGCTCACCAGAAGCACACAATTCCAGCAGAGTTTAGCAGACGTCAGATATCTACTGTACGTTTGAGATCACGGCGCATGGCTTCACTCCCAAACAACTGTTTTTTATTTAGATAAATTGTTTCTACCAAGAGTTTGCCGCATCATTCACCGCTCCAAACACGAGGGTCACCATTACTACTGAGCTTTTCAGATTTTCGCTTACCTTGCCCTGTCATTGGTGGTGTCATCTTGTGGCGACAAGATGAGTATGAATCGTCCTCCAGTTTTATTGTTCCCACTTGCACCTGTTTTGAATGTTTTAATTATTGTCTAATTGTAGATGTGAGCAGGTTTAGGCTTGTAGCCATTTTCTTGCAGACATTTCTTGACCTTGACCTTGACCTTGCTGTAGATCAGTGTCTTCCTCGTTTGAACAGCATGCTCTCTTGTCCTCGTTTTGAGAGCGGCTAATAGACATTGACCTCTGTGTCATGACAGATACATACCCCAAGTAAACAGGAAGTCCTTCTGAAAAATATCCAAAAACACAGCATACTTTTTAAAAAACTTAGTTACATTTATTTAAAAGAGATAAATGTTCACTTTTTCTAATCTCCAACTATTTGCGCATTTTCCAGGGGTGCTAACAAATGTGGCCAGTGTGTGATGAAAGAAAATTATCAAAAATAATTGACTAGACAATGGTGCAGTTTGTAATAAAAAATAACTTAAAAGAATTGCAGGCAGAACTATACATTTTCTGCCTAAAAAAGTTAATACAGTTGATGACAATCTATTGTCTTATCTGCTGCATCTTGATTTTAAACCTAACAATCCAGGATGAAGGATATCTTGATTAGCTCTTATTGGCTGAATTCTCTAGATGCCGAACACCAACTCAACATTCCTGTTGACTCATGACACTAACCACAAGGTCCAATCTCCAGATCAAGTAACAAATTCAAGAATATTGTCTTAATAAAAAAAACACTGAGCTTATAAAAAATAATTTATTTTCTCTGTCTATTCCTCTGCATATAGATTAATGCTTGTATGTCCTCATTAGTCAATCCGTGCTCAGCCTGGATTTAATGAGACAATCCAGCTTTCATTATTTGCCCAGAAACACACCCAGCTCCAGTACTTTATCCTCAACCTGTGGGCTCTTTTATATCTCTGAGGCATTTTTCTGCTGGAAGAGCCGCGTTACATGAGTGTTTTATGAGATGGAGGGATTTATGACAATAATAATGATGACCCGTTTAGATATGTGTGGTGTCTCGTAGCCCTCGGTTGGCATTTTCTTTTTGGTATTCAATGTAATGGGAGGAGAAGAGAGAAAAAGTGATGATAGCCGGTGATATCAACTGAGGCAGTGTGTTGCCTCAGTTTGTGTTAGTGGATTAAACACGGTTTGTGACGAAAGATCAGGGCAAGAAGTAATATAAAGCTACAACCTACGAAGAGTCATGGCATTACATTGAATAGTCTTTGAACATATCTCAGTGGAAATACCTTTAATATCGCATGTAATGTGTACTGAGGGAAAAGCTGCTGACTTCACATCCTTCCATTGTCCAAAACAAAGATACTTACATGTGAAAGCAATCGTATCCACCGACCTTATCTACCGCTGCAAGAGTTTGAAAATCATATTGTCACCCCACTGCCGCCAACTTGGCAACTTTGTCGATAAATTTGCAACTTTTCAGACCCCACTGATGCTGATGCACCTCTAGTTAGCATGCATGTGATAATAGTGAAATAAAAAGACTGTATTTTCACAGGACGATATGCTCAGAACCAGGCTCAATGTGAGCAGCTAACTCTCACCACCAGCTTTGAGTTTGAGCGCAGAGCAGCACATAGTAAAAAGTAAAAACTTAATGCCAGCAGTAGCTCTTTCAGGACAAAACTAAGTAGATAAACTCTGAGCCTGTAGCCCAATCGAGTGAATGAAAAACATTACAAAACAGAATTTCTGTCAGCAATAACTTCTTTAATTGATGTTTCTTGGAGGAAGACCAGGTTGAATATAGTCTGACAGGATGGAGTTTACAGAACATGATCTGTCTCCCAGTCCACTTTTAGCACCAGGACCACCAGTAAAACTGCACTCTGAGAGCAGAGTACTCTGCTGGGAACATGCGGAACAACTAGATATCTAATGTAAAATTGAAATTGATTATTAAAAGCTTTACAAGTAAGAAGGGGAATTTTAAATTAGATTCTTTATTTAACAGGGGTACAAAGAAGAAAAGCTAAACTTGGAGACATCAGAACTCTCACTGCAGAATTCTGGATAAGTTGAAGGTGTTTTTCTCAACTTTTCCTAATCATAAAAAATGCAATAGTGCAACCTTGAAGTAACAAATGCATGCATTGGTTTTTCTGTATAACTAGTTCAGGTTTCTATTGTTTGCAATATTGCAGAACTAAAAGAAGAAGGTCATAGAAATCTTTTTATTATGGGATGTAAATATCATGGCTTGGTCAAAGATACACCAAGATATATTCCAATTAATATTTGCAAATATAATCCAGAAAAATGACTAAGTTGTTTATTATTTTCATTCTTATTTGTCTAACAAAAAAGAAAATTAAAGGTCATTAAGGTTATTTCTTCAAAACATCCGGCACATCCGATTGGATTAATCAACTTTATGGTTAAATATAGGTTAGTATCAACAAGCTAAAACTGGAAATTTACCTCAGACTTATAAACTTAATATTTATAAACGAGGGACTACCATAGACTACCCATACGCATTATTTTTCAGTTCAATTAAAAATACTTTAAATGTTATAGATCATATTATACAATTTTCTTCAAAGTTGTTGTAGTTGTTGGGGCCAAGCAGAATCTCCTGTAGCTGTCTGTATTACACTAATTGTGAAGAAAGCTCTGACTGAAGACACGGTGTTTTCTTCAGATCAGTTTTTGTTGTGATGATTAAAGAATTTGAATATGTTTATTAGCTCATGACATGCTAATAGCTCATTAGTTCAATCCATATTCAGAGCAAGTAAACAATGCTTTATTAATTTTTGTCTTGCTATTGACTTGACTTATTGACTGCTATTCAAACTCTCATAAGAGTTGTCAATACCGTTTGTAGGCCAAATTAATAATGGCATAATAATGCTAATACTTTTAAAAAAAATTTTTAAAAGGTATTTAGAAAAATCTGAAACTAGTCCGTTAGTTTCAGATTAAACACGGTTTGTAGATTAAACACGGTTTGTGTGTTTAATCCACACAAATACTAATTATTGTATTACTAATAGTTTATTGCTACTAGCATAATATTAGGAACTTGCATAACATTCTTCAATAATATGCTAATAATTTTATTTATAGTTGAGCCTGTAGTCATAACTGAGTAAACGCTTGACCCATAATATGCTATTGCCTTGTTTCCATGGAACTATTGATGTGGCTTGACAGATAAAGTGTTTATCTTCTACAAGTTATTTTGATGAAGCTCTTTCAAACATAGCGTCAGACTATTAGCAAATCATTAATCACAAATATGTTAATAGTTATTTTGTTAATTGCTAATACAGCTAGCATAGCACAGTGAACATAGTTATGCCAATAGTTAAATTATATTAGCATAGCATTACACACAGTTATGCTTGTAATTTAATAAATTAGCACTACAGATTAAACTACAATCCTAAAAAGGCAACATTTAGTGGTGTTTTTTCAGCTTGACAGTTATCAGTCTACCAGCTAAGCCAAGGTACCACACAGCTGAATGGTAATTACTGCATGCTTATTTGACAACAAATGTCAAATCTCACTTTGTTTAATTTCATTAGACAAAAGTGTCATGCATTTTTGTTAGCATGTCCTCTGAGCTCCTCACCAGAGCAAATTCAAAGCCTTCAGCTCAGTAACCCAGTGCTACTTTTCACCCTTCACCTCACTTGCAGTTGCTTTTATTGCTGCAGACTTTAAAAAAGCTCCAACCCACCTCTGTGCCTGCTGGTAGGCAGCACTGCAGCAGCTAGCGTGAGCAGGCACAGAGAGCTTTGGGTTTAAATTGCAGAGGTTTAACCTACCGTACATGTATTACATTTGGCTCTGGTTAATTTTTAACAAATGCTCTTGTGTTCCATTTGAAAACATTTACTTGGGTTTGATGTTAGCCGCGTTAGCTGCTTCACACACAGGGTCTGTATGTACTTTTGTGACTGTTTGCAAGTCCTCACCACTTCAACAACATACACTTTGTGGACTTTTTGTCTCGCTATTGTTGTGCCGTAACCTCTGACTGTTTGCTGACTAAACAGGGTTCATTTGCTCGGTGTGAAAGGGGAAGGGAACTGACTCATGATGCTCGCACAGAACAGATTGCTGCTGGCCAGCAACCTGACATGTGATGCAGATTGTTTTCCACCTGACTAATGACTTCAGAGCTCACTGATTGCCATTAATCTGAGACATCACTGCTTTCATTTGGCATTGCAGGAGTCAGCCTTTGCTTACTGCTATTCCCTCTTCCTGTGTCGCACGTTCTATTTTAAATGCCGTGTATATCCCTCTTTTAGCCTGGAATTGCATTGCTTTAACCTATTGTTATTCAAATTATGTATACTCCTCAGCTATGAAAGATTATAATATTGCTACTGGCAGCAGAAGGGTTTGCTGCATTTAATGGGAGTTCATTTGTGAATCCGTGAAGGAAGTTAATGGGCCTCATGGTTATGATGTTGTTTATGTGCAGTCACTGATTAATCAGCAGTCAAACTGTGTTTTTTTTTTTTTTTTATACACCCAACCAAATTTCTTGCATGGAATGTAAAGTTACTCTTGCATTATGGATGGTCTGTATGAAGGATAACGGTTGCAGTCACATTCTTACTTTCCTTTCTAAACAAATGAGATATAAATATTTTCCATTTTCTTATTTATTGCAGCTTTGTGTAGACGCAGATTCATCCAATTCACTGTCTAAATCCCAAATGATTCAGATAAAAGCCACGTGGCTTTTCCTTTTATGTGTGACAGTGGCCATCTGACAGACATGATTCATCTCCTTGGATGACTTTGGCATCCACAACAATTAGGAACCAAACTGAACGCTCAAGAAATATCACTGAACTATTCACACCATAATTCAGCAGCTTGATCTGAAACTGCCCAAGTCAAACACCCACCGGTCTGTTTCTCAGCAGCTGTGTTTAAGCAAATAGTGCGACCCTCTCGGAGCTCCAGAGACTTTCTGCTGGAAATTAGGACATTTTGTGTAAACAGAGTTTTTGACTCTGTTTCTCTGTCCCGACTGTTCTCTCTGAATTTCTGTCACTTGCTTCCAGTTGTGACGTTGTTTGTTCATTTGCACACTTGTTCAGTTTATAAAGGCGTGCTTAAAGCTTTTCTTTCTTCCTTATTAGGAAAGACATCTAACCCTGCAGCTTCTTGGATGTTTGGCTGTTAAGTTTTCCCAGAACTGCCCGCCTCTACTCCTACGTTTCTCAGCTTTCGCTCTCTGATTAGTGAAAACACATTGCCTCTAAAACATTAACAACAACAACAACATGGATTGAGAAACAATGTTGTTGATAGCTTGTAAAATCCAACTTTTGGAGGCAGTTGTGTTATCATCGCCATGGTTTCTGGCATTTTATGTATGTCCTTATTGTTCTATGAAAACTCATTAATCTTCTAAGTATAAGTAGGAGACTTTAACGTTGCTCTAAATTCTTCTGCTGCTACATGTAAGACCTTTTGATTACAGGGCCTTTTGATTGCTCTCCATCTGTTCTTAGTACTTCTAGTAAGACAATGACAGCAGGAATTAAGAATTAAAATATGAGACTTGTGAATTTTAAAAGCAAAAGACAATGTGGTAAAAATCTATGCAGATATGGCATAAAACTATGAATGCTTGTTGATAGGATTTTCTTGTCCAGAACATGTGGGTTAGCACAATGCTTAAAATGAAAGATATGAGCAATGAACTCACTCTGGATTTGCAATTTTTACAACTAGGAAGGGTGATGGCTCACAAAAACCAGGTATTCTACAGTGGGAGTTAATATTTAAAAGTTGACTTCCTTGAGCAATAAATATCCAATCTAATCAAAGTCAAAGTGATGCAATACCCGGACCTTACGGGCCTCATTTGGCACATTAAAATGTCTGAGCTTATTACAAGACAGTTAGAAAATATTGTACCAATATATATTTTCAAAAGGGGTAAAAGAGAGAGACTTTTTTTAAAGGATATGGCAGCTAGAATTACATTTGCTGTGTCGAAGCTGAACAGCTAAAAGATGTTGTTCATCTTCTCTGCTTCTGAGATGAGCTCAAAGTAGAGATGTGTATAGAAAACCTGGCTGTGCAATGCAGAAACCTTGATGAACTAAAGCAGTATAATGAAGAACACCAGACCAAAGTTCCTCCACAGCGCGAGAGACCGATAACGTCAGACAGAGAGCAATAACTAGGAGTGACTGGCCTGAAAGTGGATCCACAATCTGTTGAATGATGGGATCAACTTAATCTTTCCCATCACTTGTATGTGCCTTCAGATGTCACTCAGCATTAACCAACCTATACTTCTGCAGTTACAAAACATTTTTATGGGAAGTCAAACATACCACACTTACAGTAGGTAAGACATCTTATTGATGAAACAAAAATATTTATTAGTAGTCTAATTTTAAAGATATCTTTTGCATGTTTGCAGAGATGTTCAAAGCATATTTCAGTATGTAAAGTTTGAATGCTGCTTAAAGTGGGGATTGTGTATAATTTGCATGTACTTTGTTAATGGAAAGTCAAAAAAGTCCTATGATGCAGGTACATCTTGTCTTATGAGGTCAGCATTTGAAACAAAAGAAAGGAAAATCAGCCTTATGATCACAATCCAATAGAAGAAGTCTGTTTAAAATTTTAACATGACATGTAATGAAAGGAAAGAGTTAAATTACTTCAATCAGTGACTTCTGCAATATGAGCTCATTAAAGTCCAGAATCCCAGCTGGGTGATGTTGGGGGATGATTAGGATTTGTGACAATCTAATTTGAAAAGAGGTTTAGTGTTTCTGAGGTGCAGCAGTGCTTAAGGTTTGCTTGACAGATGACAATAGATTCTTTCCAAAAGGAGGCAATTTCCCACTGGGTTTATGTGCAGTGTGTTCGGAGAGTGTCAGAGTAGATGAGGATTTGTGTGAAAGAAGTCAATTCCTCAGCCACCGAAGCTTCTTTGTGGAGCTGCGTTTCAACCTCAAATCCCCGACACCCCCCAAAAAATAAAAAAATCGCCTCCTAAAAATCCCATTTCCAGCGGCTGAGGAATGATCTCCGGTACCAAAGGTGAAAGCTAATCTGGACGCAGAAATTTTCTCTTCACTCACTGTCCTGACAGTCCATGTTTGCCTTTACAAATAAGCTTAACGAGATGCAAACATGTAAATTGGCTGCAGCAGAGATTGAGCGTTCACTTAGATCTGAGTGGCACTGATGGCACCGCTGACGAATGGCAAGATAGAGCCGGGCTGAGATCACCACAAGCAATCTGTAATCAGAAATGGAGGAAAATTGCATTGCGGTATAGGGATGCAGGGGATGGAAAAAAGACGGAGGGAGGGATTGAGCCAGACATACAGTACCATCCCAGATAAAGGGGTAATAATTTCCCTATTTGTCCTTCTTTCTCTGTCTGTCTCAATGGTGTTTGACCATATAATGCCATCATTTTTCATCTCCTTATCTCCCCATCACTGCTTTTCATTGTTGTTCTTGTTCCAATCCTGTTGGATACCTCAGACAGCTGATTTTTCATGCATTAGCTTATTCTATCACTGTCTGCTTGCAGTCCAGAGTTTTCTTCAATACTCTGGTGTTCAGAGCTTGGCTTACAGAAACACAATCACAAGGCTTTTTTTTTTTTTTTTTTTTACTTTTATACCCGCTACATCCTTTTGCTAATCACAACCACAATCTGTATTGTGTGACTTTTCTCTGCTAGATCAGTACAAAGTAGCTCAAAGCTGTTAAGAAGATGGAATAACATATATTTTTAAAGTAAAAATCTGAATGTATGGATTGCATTTGTGTATGTAATGAAATCAAATACAACCAGTTGCTTCTATAAGTCACCTTAATAGACTGTGTGTTTTTTGAAGGCGTTTTTGGAGGTTTGGTCATCATGAAAACAGAGGAACAAAATAGAAAGGCCTGGGATAAAGTTTTGGAGAAGTTTAATGCATGACTTGGTTATAAAACAGTAGCTAAAGAGGACTGATATCGTTCAAAAATGTAAATAGTACAGCCACCTCAAACCTACCACAACATGGCTGTCCACCGAAGTTGACAAGCCTAGCAAGGAGAAAAATAATCAGAGAGGCAGAATGTTGGTCCGAGTTGATTGAAAGGTGATTGGAGCCAGATAGAGGACAGAAAACAGATAAAGTCCTGAGACTGGGGCCGGGTCCACCATTCAGTAGAACCACTCCAAACGTACAGCCAGTTACAGTGACGTGGCTTAGATAAAAGCATATCTCCTGTTAGAATGACATTTGCATTTTACACTAAACAGCAAAATTTAGTAGATCTGATTCATAATGTGTCAAGACTTGAACGTTAATTAGCAAATTCTCTCTATCTATTCTGACAGAGCTGTTTTTCAGAAGATGACTTGGCAAGAATGTCGGTCTCTGATTGGGTAAAGCTGTCATGAACATTCCCCAAGAAACTTCCTGTAATGGCAGCAGAGGAAGGGCTGTGAAATTAAAATATCACACTTTACATAACTTTCTGTAAAAAAGCATAAATTATTGTGCCTTCCACTTTAGAAACAAGCATCACTGTTTGTGGTAATAATTGTATTTAATTTCCCTTTGGGATCAATAAAGTGTTTCTGAATTGAATTGAGTTTCAACAAAATGTGCCAGAGGTATGAATAGTATTGCAAATCACTGTATTTTTATATTTTGTTTAAAATGATGTCAGGAACACATAGCTACACTCTTTCTTTTTTTCTTTTTTTTTTTTTACAACAAAATATCTCATAATAGTGTAGTTTCTATGGTGATGGACTCCATCAAGGACCCTGAATTACATGTCTTTTTATGTATTTAGCCAGTTTAAAAGGACACTGCTGGATGTTTGCAGTGGTCATACAGAGAGATCTCATGAAAATGGTGGACAGCAACAGATGTGTGCGAGCAAGAGACCGTTTTAAATCCACTAGGTGTGCACAGCAAAGAATCACACGCACAAGCCTGAGCTTCTTTACCAGCTGAGACCTGAACAGCCAGCGAGCAGAGCATTGTGTTACTTGCAGAGGCTGTCTTTAGAGAGCCTGCTCTCTGCTGCGGCGTCTTTAAGCGTTAGCGGAGCAAAGCCTGCGGAACACGGCCCTATTCTCATGAACTGTTGAAATAAAAATGTCAGGTTTTCATTTAACGTATTTAGCTGGTGAGTAGAGGGAAGGAGCTGCGGGCCAGAGTAATGTATGCTCCCTCTCTGTGCGCCGTGTCGGGGAGCTTGAAAGCAGAGCGTGAGCGGGATGTGTTAAAGGGGCCGCGGCGCTTCTGCTGTTCGCGTGTGCTCCCGTTTGCCCTGTTTTTTCATTTGAGCGCCTGACTGCCAGCGCATGTGCTGGTACATACATGTGAGCAAAGCCAGCAGCAGCTATTTAGTCTTCCGTAGTGTGTGTAGCAACTGGAGGAGATGAGTCACCCTCTCAGACAACACCTACCTGCCCCTCTCTTACTCACACACATGCAGGAAGGCCATGAAAGAGAGGGTTAGTCTCCATCTGCTCTCTGGTGCCATGTTTTAAAGCAATCTTCTCTTTTATTTTTTATTGATTTATATTCTTAGGTTGAGACGCTAGAAGATTTTTTTTTTATTACATGGTAGAGTAGAATAGCTGCTTCAGTGACCTCCACATTAAACCAAGGTAGTTTTTTTTATGGCTTGTCCTATATCGGTTCCAAAGTGGCAAATTTGGGGATTCTTGAAGTACAGAAACTAATAGCTATATTACGATTTTTATTTGGCATGTGAGTCATTACATCATAGATGAAATTCTGGTTCTCAGGTCTTGATATCATGTATAAGAATAAACAATAAAATGAAATACAACATTGTACAAACTAAAATAAAGCAACATGTTTAAAGGGAGTAGGGCAGGTTCAGAGTCTGAGACTCGGAGTGAACTGTTCAACAGTCTGACTGCAGAAATCTATCAAGTTGCTGCAATGTGATTGTCTGAGCTCTTGCTAGTGAGCAGTTGCACAGATGTACCTATTAAAGTGGCCAGTGAGTTTCTATGTATAATCATCGAGTGGCAATTCAATATTAAAACTAAAAATAACTCTTCTGTGAATCAGAATTTGTTTTTAGCACTTTCTGCAATGGTTATAAATACAAATAAATCTTAAGGTTTAGCTTCTAATGCTTTAATGTCATTAATATTATTTTTTTTCTTGACCTAACAAGTTTTGCTAGAACAGTTGCTATAAATAATAAAAAAAAATAGTCTGTTATAAATAAATAATTCTCTATTTCAGGGGAAAAAACCATTTTGGAACTGCTAGAGAGGAGTTTTTTGGTTTTATTTTGTTAACAATGCCAATTATTTAAAAATGTTAAAACCTAGTTATTGGGGGTAAAATGATAAAACAGAATAGAGATCCCTGTGAAAATACGAAGCAGTTAGTTAGTGTGTGATTAGTTTCGGTTGTTTGAAGCATCCAACGTTTTGAACATGGGTGAAATTAGATGTCCTGGTTAAATAATCTTTATGCACAAATAAAAACTACAGAGAGTTAAGCGTAGATGTAGTCAGCAGCCTCCCCCCTGTTTTTATTTGTGTTAATATCAGTTTCTTCTTCTTCTTGTAGACATTTTTCTGCTTGTTAAATGGGAAGAGGATCAGGGGGGTTTGCCCACATGAATTATAAATTTGTACTTGTTTGCAAGGTTGAGCAAGTCATTCATTTATTAGTTGGTTCATTAAATGCAGTGCTGTGATAAAGAACTTGCTCTTTTTTAATGCTTTTGCTTTTTTTGTCCAAGTAGAGTATTTTAGATCCTTAGACTAATTTTAATCTCAAAGACAATCAGAGTTTGAAACCCTCTCATGCAGTTTGAGGAAATCTATATCTCCAACAACTAACGTAGCTTTTGGACTGGCTAACCAAAGTCTGGACTTATACCTAGGTCTGTCACAATAACAGTTTTTTCTGGATCTTAAATTGTCACATTGCGGTAAATAAGGTTGTTTTGAGGCCATTTTGAAGTAACATATTAATAATGGCCTAATAATCAAGTTCTCCCTCTCAATGACTAACAAACTGCTTTATTTTTAGAGTTGCTTTATTTTTATTGTTTTGTACAGAACAGTCCACACTGGAGCTGGAAGACATTTTAAATATCCAAAATAAAACACATCCCAAAAACAATAAATAAAAAAGAATTAATCATCAGAATGAAAATGATTGAGCTTATTTTATTTTATCATGCGATTAATTAATTGCTTATTGCCTCAGGCTTGAGACATGGCCTGTGACATAATCTTAATCTGGCTAAAATATCCCCAAAACCTTCCAATGTGACTGAACTGAAGCTGTTCTGCCAAAATCTTTCCACAGTGATCTAAAAGACTCGATGCCAGTTATCACAGATGCTCGCTAGCAGTTGGTGTCGCCATGGCTGGCACAGCCAGTTATTAAATATAAGGGGTGATTACTTTTTTACTTAGTGAAATGTGAAAGGAATATCGATTTTATTTTCCATTTAAAAAAACCCCAGCCATTTCTGTTTATTCAGGTTATCATTGCTTGACAATAAAATGTGTTTGAATGGGAACACTTAGGCGTGAGAAAAAGACAAAGATAGAATAAATTTGTAAGGGAGCAAATACTTTTTTCATTGCACTCTATCTGCATGGCACAGCAGCTGCAGTTCCTTTTTTTATTGAAATTAAGCCTAATGTCAAATGCAACACTTCTAATCTGCAGCTCTGGAGAAATTAACTCTAATGAAACAATGTCCCTCTGATGTATGAAGAGATAAATACAGAAAGACCGATGTGTCTATGAATCAAATTACTCTGCTCATCTGAAAGGGGTTCATCCTTTATTCCCAGGCCTATACTTCCTCATCACCTCATAGTGCTTATGGATTATTTTTTGATGCGTGCTTGATTCCAGGTGATCTGATTATTTCCTTCGCAGTCATCTGTGTTTACCTCCATCAGTGAGGCGCTGATAGCAAACGTGACTGCTGGTCGTGACTGTGAGCTGAGTGACAGCCACCAGGTACGGCTGATGACCTGCAGTAATGGTGCGTGACCGTTTCTCTGACTGTCGTCACTTTCAGACTGTTTTTTTTTGTTTTGTTTAGTTTTTTTTGTGCTGCTACCATCTTGTCTCTGTGTTTGCCAATATGTATAGGCAAGCCCGAGTGGGTTTGATTTGCAAGCTCGCGCCGGTTCTGTTCCAGAGTTGGCGCGGCCACTCAAGGATGATAAAATACGTTGCTTGATAGAAAGTTGGAGCCGGCAAGCCACGGGCTGTTCACTGGAGGATTTTAATTTTGTTTTCTCTCACTCTTCCTCTTTTATTTTCTTCCCTTATAGTTTGTGCACTCTTGCATGCACCAGTGTGATTACAACGGGAAAGGTGGAATGTTCTCTAGCTGATGGTTCTGGAATTTAAACGACAGCAGTTGCAAAACAAAATCCTTTCAACATCTGGGAGGCACTTACTTGAGGGTTTTACAAGATGTGCAATTCATCATCTCCACCAATCATCATGTAAATCCAAGACATTCAGCCTTTAAGTGCTCACTGATCAGCAGTGTACTTGTCCCTTTGGATTTTGTGGGCTTGATAAAATTGCACCAACTGTGCCTGCAGGAGATTATGGATCAAGTTTAATTGACTCTGGTAATCTGATTTTGGCATGGAGACGGAGAATACTAGATTAAAGTTGTATCTCCAGCGCAAACAAGGGATCAGTGCTGTGTTTAGTCACTGAGGCTTGCGGACAGTTGAGGCATGTTTAGATATGACATGCCAGCTCCAATCCAGGATAAGTCTAAGCCAAACTGACCTGTGTGCTAATACAGTTGCCTGGCTGTAATGAATTGTAGTGTCAAAGGGTTTAGCCACATTAACCTGTCAGTCAGACGCAGTAATAAAGTGTTTACAGTACTGTGATGTAACATGATGGGAGTAATGATAATAACCTGAGTGGAGGAGCTTCATGTGAAAGTGGTTTCTGCCACTTTCTTCAGCTGACATGTTGCTATTGGCTTTGGCTGTAAAAAAAAAAATACAACGGGGAAGAGATGATCAGAGAATACTGCAAGCTAACACCAATAGCCTATCGATCATCACGACAGCCAAGTCAACAAGGGAGCTGCAGCTTCGCAATCTGGACCAGCTACACGGCACAGACGTATCTATGGATAATTGAAAAAATATATATATATATGTATCTGTAAATTTAAGTCTGGGTGTACAGATACCTCCAAAGGTAGCCCCATCCCTTGAAATTTTTGACATTTTCTCGTCTTACAGCCACAGACCTCAATATATCTTGTTGTGACAGACCAACACTTTAATCTTGGTCTCTGCTGACCGGAGCTCTTCTTTCTGAGTATTGGCTCTGTCTCCTACATGACTTTCAGCAAACCTTAAGCAGGATGGCTCCATAAAGGCTGTGCATGTGGAGCAGATTGTTAAATTTTCATCACAATAGATTCTCCCACCTGAGCTGGTGATATCTACAATCCCTCCAGAGTTACCAGGAGTGTCCTTCCAGTTTCTGTTACGATCTTTTGCCCAGTCCTTCAGCTTCAGACATTCAGCTGTAAGGGAGAGAGTGAAGGAAACTGCAGGTTCTGTCACAAGTCGTTCCTTAGATTCCTTCAATAACTAAGGTTAAAAATAATAAAGAACCCATCAATATTTTTGAAGTAAACATATTTTGTAGTCTTAGACTGTTTGTATGTGATTTTGTGGAATGATATGCTTGGAATTTTACAACAAAATCAGATTAGCACCATGGAATATTTCTTCAGATTTTCACAGACTAAATACATTTTACATTGATTGCATGAAGAAATGTTTCGATTGCCTCGGTTGCGGACTCTTAGTTTAGATTGACGGCCATGTTTTGTTGGTTTTCAAGCTGATCAATACTCTCTCGCTCTCTCTCTCTCTCTCTCTCTCTCGATGATACATTGAATGCTGCTGCTTGCAATGATTAAAGAGTTGGATGTAGTTTTTAATTTCTAATGCTGTTTGTTCACTAATGTTCTCAAACAAACCTCAGACTCCTTAATAGAGCAGCTGGAATTATACAGAGGCTCTAGAAAATGTAATACATTTCAAAGGATATTAATGTTTTTCCAGGACACTGTGTGAATGTATGTATTCATTACATTGGAGTGAAAATAAAATTGGTAACCAGTAACAACTAGCATAATAAACATATGTTTTTTCATTCAAAAACAAGGCCAGATGTTATTTTTTTTATTTTTACAACAGGTGATATTCTGCCTTGTCACACAGAAACATGAAGGTTGGTGTTGGAGGTGGGGTTATGGGTGAATCTGTGATTCAATGCCAGGAGGACAATGTGAAAATCAGTGCACTTTCTTTAAGCCCGTCAAGTGTGAGTTGTGTTGGTGCTGACAGAACCGAGAAGCGTGTTCAAAGCAACATACAGAGAATAGTATATTAAGTCGAGGGATTTATCTAGCTGTGTACGTTGTCTGCCTCTCATTTTCTGGAAAGTTTAACAGCAGCTTGAATATTCGCTTTTGAGACTTTTATCCTTACATACGACTTTTCAAGAATTTAAGAACTTTTTAGCGTATGTGTGAAAGAAACCCCCTGCTTTTCCAGTCTGTGTTCAGTATGGATATCACATTGTGCGGTCATCCTTCTTGGCCCTTTCTTCTGGGGCCTTTGGCTATTTGCCAAATGTCACAGCAAGATCACAAACAATGCTTCTGAGAGCCACATGTATAACAGATCAGCCTGTTCTCCTTCTTAACGTTTAGCTCTGAAAGGGTCCATCTGCTGACAGTCACCAACTCTTTTTATCCAGCTTCCTTTCTTCCAGTTCTCCTCCATCCTATTCATCTCTAAGGTCATTTTAAATTGCCTATCACTGTTTTACTCTATGCAGAGCATTGAAATTAGAGCTACGTTCCAGGCTGCAGTTAGACAGTCTTCAGCTCTCTGTTATTCTAAGTATATTGGCTAAATTATAGTAAAATCTCAGTGTTTTTCTAATTGGAAAATGCCACTTCAGATTTATAGACCTGCTATTCTAATATTTAGGGATATTTAGAAGCTGAATTTACAAACCTTTTCATTAACGACTAGCTCTTATTTCTTAATGCCAAATTAAGTGTTTTATCCATGTGTAGCCAATAACCAAAAACACTGTGTTTTATATCAGATCATAAATTATTAGATTTGATTAAACTCAAATAAAGATAAAAAAAATACTTGCAAGGAAATTTGTTAGTGATTATAAAGTAATTAAGAGATTTTCAGCTCTGCTTCCACTGAATCTAATCAGCAATGAAAAACAGACTCTTGAGTACTCTAACTTTCTGAAAAATATTGTTTTATGAATTTATGTAGTAAACACCACAGATATTGAGTTTCTCCTGCAGCTCTAATCCAGATATCAACACAGGGTCCTCTGTTCTCGTCTTTAAAAGTTCAGCTGGGTGGTGACATTATTATTTTCTTTTTTTCATTAGAAAATAACACATTCTCACATTTTGCTGATCTATTAGGAGTTTAATAAGCACTCCCTTCGCAGAACAGTTTCACATTATGTATCATAGTGTACTTATTAACACCCCTGGTAAAAACCTGTGAAAATACTTTAAATACTGTTGTATTCCAGTTACATAATTTCACATTGAAGAATGCATAAAACTTTGACTTTTAATTCTTTTATTTTAACTTTATTTAATTAAAATAAACCATGTGGTTGTAGCAGACAGAGGGAGCTGACCGTTCCTCCTTACACTGTCTGTTGATGGGATGTTTTAATTGTAATGTTTGGGGTGTGGACCTCAGAGAAAATAATCTCTACTGTGGTGGAGACTAATGGGATCCTTAAATACACACACAAATAAACAAACAGTGTAGTTGAGTTTGGCACACAAACTTTGTGTTGATTTCAGTTTTTGGTCCTTATCCTGATGAAGATGTCAAAGACAAAGAATTTTCAGCTTTTAGCAGAAACCACGTGATTTGTTATTTTTAATATTCTGATATTTTGTAGGGGTTGGCAGTAGTGCAGTTGCTAGCAGCGGTGCCTTGCAGCAAGAAGGTTCTGGATTTGAATCCTGGCCTGGGGCCTTTCTGGATGTATTTTTTCCCTGTGCATATATTGGTTCTCTCAGGGTACTCCATCTTCCTCATACAGTGGAAAAACATACTGTTAGGATAATGGGTCTCTCTTAAATTTCCCTGTTGTGTCAGTGGTTAGTGTGTGTGCATATCCTATCCTATCCTATTATCCTGTGTGTCTCTCTTGCTCTTTGTTGGACTGGTGACCCCTGGACAGATAGGTGATCATTTCTACAAAATAGTACTGCCCATGTCCTTTACACACTTTACTGAATTGAAGGTTACGACCTCATGCAAGTGCACCTCCTTAACTTTGAGCATGATAAGCTTTCCCATATTTTCAGCCTTTGTTTCATGCCAGACAGACCTGGTCAAAAATACTGAGATTAGTGTTGAAGAGTTCATGAAGTCCTGCTGTGTCATGACCGGGTACCTTACTTTTCTATGACGCCACTGTTTTGTTTGTGTTGTTATATATATGTATGTATTAAATATAATGGCAATCTGTAAATGAAATGTCTGGAAATAGTTTGCATTGCAACAAGTGGTTAGGAAGTGAAGGCTTCCTGTTGGGGGAATCATCATATTGTGAGATTTATTTTTCTGCTATTTTCTGTTTTGAGTTACACTTACCTTGACTATGTTGCATACTGTTTGTTTTTTTTATCAAAAGTATCCCATATCTTATTTATTGTGTCTGGTATTAAAATTTGTAAAAATCTAAGAGATCTAAGAAAGACAAATAAAGCAAAGCGAGTCAAACGCTTTTGCAGAACACTATATCTATTTACTACGTTTAGCTGTTATGCATTTTTTTTTAGAAAAAGCGTCTCAGCCCACACGTACTGCTGACTTTTATTTATTGGGTTGAGCTGTGGTTAAAGACTCACTAGGTGACAGACTGACATTCTGAATTAACATTATAAGCTCAGTGATTATCACTTCACGTCATTTGCCTTCTTCCATCTCACCTGAAGCCATTTTGTCAGAGCTGCCATCACTCACCATCATGTTTAATATCTCACAGTGTTTTAGCTCTGCTTGCTTTCAACAATGTAACAACTCATTTCTAATGAAAGCTGTTTTTCTACACCCTTTAGTGAAATTGATATTCAATTTTTTTTATACTATTAACTGCTGGGTTTTTTATTATTATATAAATCTGGTAAATCTGAAACCCTGAAGTTCTTGCCTTTTGTCTTCTTTCCCTAATCAGAAGAAACTGAGCTATTTGAAGCCATTTACAGTTGGAATACCTTTGTGATATTGTGTTTTTTCCCAAAAGGACCATTTGCATTCTGGTCTTTCTTTGCTTCCATACGCTTTCTGTTTGTTCACAGTAACTGTTCATTTGATTGCTGGCTGAAGTTGGAGTTTATAGCTTCTGTTTATTTTTTGTAGAGAAATTTCACAACCAGAGTCCTCTTAGGATGCTCTACAGAAAAAAGCAAATTGGGTTATTCAAATCCAGTGGCATACAGTCAAATGTAATCCAAGCGTAATACAGTTCAGTTCAGTCAGACTTAATATATTGGAGGCTTACAGCATATCAGGATGTCAGACATTGAGAACATTTGTCAGTGTTGTGTTTTTACTGTGATCTGCACGTATTTTTGCTGTTTGTGAAATCCATAATGCCAATACTTCAAATATAAATCCTGCAGTTTCTGTTTTATAAACATTGGTTGTCAAACCATTTTAATGCTATGAATAGCTTCGTGGATCTTTTATAACATGAGCACCATGCGAATGCCGTCCTCTCATTGCCATGGCATCCACTGACAGTGGATAGGAAGCCTGTTGCATTGTGTTTTATTTGCTTCATGGTGACTCACAGTCAATGTTTTCCACCATCATTATCACCCTTGTAATCAGATGTTGCTTGGAAAAACCTTCAGCGACCTTTGCAATTGTATAACCAGCCGTCTACTGACTGCAGACACTGAGTTGCATTTACACAGAGTACCTGTGAAATGCCTGTTCGTTTATGCTTTGTATCTGTTATTTTGTTTCTGATGAACAAAATAAACATTTGGTGATTTTTATTTACTTTTTTTTTATATGTGTTATAAAGACAAAACAGTGTAGATGTGGCCAAAGTGGTTGAATACAGTTCAGATCAGCAGTTTATGTCATAATGATAAATGATTTATTTTACTTTGGTTATACATTCATGCTCAAATACATGCATAACGTGGAAAACTGTCCTTAGTAATAGCGGTATACATTTATCATTTGGTTTATCCTTATTGTGAAACACTTTTTATTGTGATAAGAATTTTTTATTATTCTGATTACAGTAAATTTAAATTATTCTGATTTTTTTTGGTTGTGATTCCAGGGTAGTAACTCTACAGCATAATGCTGCCACCACCATGCCTGCCATTTGGCACAACATTAGATTTAAAAGCCTTGCTTTGATTCCTTCAAGCATTTTTTTTTTTTTAACATCGTGGCCAAAAAGTGCAGTTTCTGTCTGATATGGCAATCTGGATCTGCTGCGTATTTCATTTAGATTTGGATGGCTCTGTCTTAGGGCAGGGTTTCTGGTTTCTGGTCAGTACCTCCTCCATCCACAGTGATGTAAAACTGGCTTCACTGTAGAAAGTGACTGATGCTCCAATTGTTTTCATTTCATGGCAGGTTTTATGTTTTGGGGTTTTTTTCAACCATTTTTTATGTGCAGTTTTGGTCAGATGGTTGAAACTTAGACTCAAGTGGAACAACACAATCGTCTGAAGAACATATGAGGTGTTTTAGGAAGAGTGAGATAAGATTAAGCTTCCAGAAATGCCTTCCCAAAACCCTGACGTTAGCCCTACTAAAGGTTTTTAATGCTTAACAACTGGATTTGTGTCAGGAAACAATTCTTATTTTTAAATGTATTTGAAATTGCTTTGTTATGTAATCACTTTACTCTGGAAAAAATGGTTGGTCTGAATGCATCAGGTTTTGCATCCTGAATAGATGGAAACTTAAAACCATAAGTGAATTTCTATATATATGTAGCAAAACGTTACAGTATGTCGTTTTGGGACTAAACTATTTTTTACAGGTTATATTCTTTTAAAATCTAAGGCTTAAAAGATCTGCTGAATGGATTAGGATTCAGGATGGATTTATAATCCCAACAATCAGGAGTCTACTTTAGAACAGTGCTGGTAAAAGCTCTGAGTCAGGTCACAACCCCTCACAGGTCCAGACAGGCTCATCGGCCTTTTGGATAAACACGGTGAGGGAATCTCCCACTGGGCTCGTTTCTGAGACAATGATAGAGCCAGACAGCTTGTATGTGGATCACTCTCTGAGACACAAAGTCACACCGAGCTGGCGGGGCTTATGGAGATAAGGTGCACTTTATTTAGCAACTTCAACATGATGGAGCCAAAAATCACGACATCACTCTTCATTTTGCCTCGGTCTCTGCCAGACAGTTCGTTGACTGCATGCAGGGTGTGAGTGTGGATTGTTTTCAAAGGCCCCATTTTGTTCGTGTGTAGATCTAAAGCTGACAGAAACTCTTTCAAAGAACTTTGCATCCTTAGAGGTTTAAGCTGTAACGGTCACAGTTTGTGCCACAACTGAACAATATTTTTGCGACATTTATTTCACATTCATTGTATTATATTTTCCTCTCCCTATTTGCTTTCTTTAATCTATTTTTGGTCCAGAATTTTTCTGCTGGCAGCCTAGGAAGCTTACAATATTTTTGCATTCAGTCACTCTGCCAAACATTGTCAGCTTAATGCCTGAAATGTTGAATGTAAATGCAGAGGGAAGACTATTCGCTCGACACGGTTGTTTCTCCTTTGTAGGGATTTGGACAGCATTCTAACTCAGAGACATTTCCTCGACATTTATTTGTGTTTTTCTCACATATCTCATCAGAGCACTATGCTGTGAATATGTATCTTAGGAGCTCATTATGTGTCATTATATATATTTTTGGGGGGGCTGATTTTCCAAAGTGCTTTCATTTTTCACACCAAGTTTTTCTTACTGATGGTTTTTCATGGCACTGATAGTGACAATGTATTTCTTGTTTGTTTTTCTGTGCTTCAGGATTTGAAGAAGGTGCTTTCTTTCCCCCCCTACCCTGGGGAGTTTTTGCACCCGGTCGTGTATGCCTGCACGGCGGTCATGTTGCTCTGCCTCTTCGCCTCCATCATCACGTACATAGTGCACCACAGGTAAGAGGAAATCTCATAAACTGGATAACATGCCTGCTACATTCAAGGTTTAATCCTCATCAGCCTGGCATGCTGAAATTTAAATTCATAGTCATTAACTACACCTCAGCGTTTGGACAAGCGGGCAGACGGTTACATAATCTCCTAATTTCTCACCTTTTTTCCACCCTCATGGTGGTTTGACTCCTCTGCCTCAGATCCTGGGCTCACTGGGGTGTGAGTCAGATGCTTTAGGCTCCTGTTAAGCCCTACAATCTGTCTAAGAGGATATAAAACATGTACACATTAGTGTCTGTGGTAAAGCATGTGTTTTAGTCCATCATAAGACAAACACTCGCCCCCAATGGATTTGTTAGGAGGTATAGAGGCCACCTTTGTTGCTTTATATCTGAATGAGGTGAGAACAGAGAAGTGGGCATTTCTTGGGATTTGGTGTACCTTCCGCCTTTTTTAGGTTTGTAAAGTAGAAGTTTGCTCGACTAGAATATTGTTTAAGCTCAGCAAAAAGTCACTTTGCTAATTGCTGTGGTTTTTATGCAGAGTTTGTGAATTAAAAAGATAAGTTGTTGAACTGTTTTTTGCCATTGAGATATATCTTTTTATATCTTTAATAAAAACATTAAAGAAACATCGGCTGTAACTGTATTTCTGCTCAAATTCAGTTAACATTTTACTTGACACTAAATGTATTATGTTGGTTACTGGAAGTCCAATGAGATATTAGTGTGACCCTTTGGTGTTACATCTAAAGATATCTGCTAGCCATCTGATTTTTGAACAAAGTGAAAAACTGCACCTCTAGTTTCATCAACAAGTTTCCAGGTTTTAGGCTATGACTATTATGCTTACATCAGTAACCCATATCTTGAGAACTGCTCAAACCACAAGCATCTTGAAGTATTTTTGGCAAAAATAAAAAATCTGTTCTTGTTTAGGCTAGAAGCAAAACAAAACAAAAAAAGTCCATATTTTAAGATGTGATAGCAGATTTTATGTTTTGCACACACAGAGTTAGAGGGGATTTTCCTTCAATGTAGCTCACATTAATGAACTCTTCCACCTCCTCCACACCTCCCACTAGCCTCTCCCTAACACTAACACACATCTCTGTTTAGTAACACTTCAGTATCACTCCAGCAGACTGACAGGATCCAAGCCGTGAAGCGCTGGGACTGGGTGTTAAATGGGCAGAATGCAAGACAGTTCAGTGATAGACACAGCGTGGAGTGGGAGCTCATGTAGAAATATATTTACCCACAATGTGGTGTGTGTTGGCTTCCTTTTCCAACAACAAGATATTTCAGGACAGAATTTGTGATTATTGGTAAACGTAAGATGTTTGAGCAAAGGGAAATTCACAGCAGTTGGTATAATTTCCTTAAACCTGAAATCCTTTGAAAGCAACTGACACAATTTACATCAAAAGTGTTCACAGTCAGGACAAATTAACAAATACTTACATCAGACTGCAGCAGTCAGAGAAATTTTCCAATACTTCACAGTTTACATACCAGCATATTTAGAGACTTTACAAATCTAACTATGCTGAATTAGACGTGAACCCCTGGTGTTTGCAGAGTTTAGGGAGCCCACAAGTAGCTGAAATCCACAAATACTTGACACTTATTCTAAGAATGCATTCATCTGCTTATTTTAATAGCTCAAACACAAAATATACAATAATATGCGTTAATACACACAATGAAATGGTCCAGCCATAGAAGCTAAACTTTGGGGTTACTTCAACTTCAACAGAAAATGAATCTGCACAAACTGAACTATGATTAAGTGGGAGTCCACTGTAGACATGTATTGCAACTAATGTTAAGGTTAAATTATTTGTCTTAATCACTAGGATCTATGTAATTTACTACTGCACAGAGGAGAATAATGTTCATATGATAAACATATGACATTTCAGCTTAAACCGAATGCTTCGATTTCAAGGAGATTCCAGTAGAATCAAGATTTATCAGAAATTGCACTTATGTATTTTATTGAAGAGATAAAGAAATAAACAAACATTAACCATGAAGTTAAAAAATGTCTGAAGGAACTTAGTGCTCAAAATAATTGTTGATGTTTCAGAGAAAAGGGAGGAGTGAGTCATCCTGGCCCCTGCTGGACCGCCACAATAAATCTGATAAGAAAACTGATAAGAAAAAAGACCTAACATACTTTTTCTCTTATTTGAAACTCCAAAAGTAGTTTTGCGTTTTCTTTCTGTCACTGTCTCTGAATGTCAAATAGATTGACAGAAGAAACTTCGCCTGTGTGTTTTTTACAGTCTGTTCTCTGTCAGACGCTTTAAAACCACATCGTTTTCACTGTTTGTATCTTTTATTACTTCATTCGGCTGCAGCTGCCTCCTGGCAAAGTTCACTGATGTAGGTATCTCTAAGGAAAGAACCTTCATTACTTGTGAATTTTTTCTCCCTCAGGGGTTTTAACTTTGTTAAAAAAGCAGCATAAACAGCATTTAAAAATAATTTAATTCATTTAGCTTTTTGTCCAGCCTTAGGTAGCAGCAGAAATTCACAGTGAAATCAGACCTCAGTTTAAACTGTGCTAATCTTCTTACAGTAACTGTGTCAACTTCTGCAGCTTCTAAGTTGCTGCTGCCTGCAAATTATTTTGACGTTATCACCACAGGTTTTGCTTAACAACAGCAGTCAAATGCAATTATAGCAATCTCTTTGACCGTACGTACCACCATGTGCTATTTTTTGACTTTTCTATTATTTGAATTATCAACAGCACTTTGCAAAAGTATTCATAACCTTGAGCTTTTTCACAGTTTGTCACTTTATAGCATTTTTATGGTCGGTGTAAGCAAAACAAAAAAGAGTAGTATGTTCTTGTTTTCATTCAGTGCTTTGGATGGCCGTCTTTCAGTGCTGTTACAGTTTTTGGGAAATGTCTGTAGGACTGTTCTGACTAGTTTGTTTTTATTATTTGCAAAATAGCTCAAGCTCAGTCAGATTCGTTGAAGAGCATCCCTGAAAATTATATTCCAAACATTGCCATAGTTTCTCAGATTGATTTAAAGTTGCCCTTAGCTAACCTGCTTTGACTGGACCCAACCAGTTGTAGCTCTGACTTCAAGTTCAGGATTGATTTCCTATTGGAAGGTGAACATCCTCACCAGCTTGAAGCCTTCTGCAGCGTCTAACAGGTTTTCTTCAGTATTGCCATGTTTTTAGTTTCTTCACAACAAGTCTGACCTGCTTTCCTGTGTTACTAACAAAAATGATACTCACATCATGATGCAGCCATCACTGTGTTTCATGGCAGATAGTTTTTTTGTTTGTTTTTTTGCATATACTTCAGAAGTTGTATTTTGGCTTCATTAAAAGCAATCACCATTCACAGTTTTCTTGGCAAGACTTGGTTTGTGGGAAGGTACAGAAAGAACTTCTTATGACTTCCTTTAACAAGCGTGCCACTCTTCCATAAAAGCCAATTTATCAAGTTTATGACAAAACAGTTGTGTTTGTCTCCTCTCTCCCTGTCCTGTCTGCTGTGTTCCTTTATCTTTATGATACAGTTTGTTCACTAATGCTGTGATTAGCCATCAGATAAATGATGCACAATTGGATTTTATTTAACAATGATGTGAGTTTTAAGCGTTTACTTGCACTAGATTTTATTTGGGAGTAAAAAAGAATCAATAAAAATGCATCTTTTTCAGATTTTTATTTTGATTATGAAAGTATTTGTAATTCCCACTTCAGGAAGATTTCCCACTGTGGGAATGACTCTAATAAACTTTGTGCAAAAATGCTTAAGATATTTATAGACTAAATAACTAATTTAGCAGGAGTCCTTTAGCCAATTCAACGTTTCTGTCATAACAGACATCCATTATATCAACCTCTTTGTGTCTTGCAGTGTTTCTTCATATTCAGTTTTTTTTTCTTTGATAGTTTGTTTCTCCTCTAGCAGAATGGGACACAGTTCGTTAAACAGAGCAGAATTAGTTTCTTTCATATCGTCTTGTTAATTCCAGCCACAGATCTTTATCTTATCCTCACTTTTGTCTCTTTTTCTGACATAATAAATATGCATTAGACTGTAACGACTTCCATCGCAGCTTTTACCAAGCCTGCGCTGTTTGGTTTATGAGACATCAGCGGCACGTTTGGCTTGGCTAAACCTCCTCGATGTAAAACGTCTTATATTACAGTATGTTGCTTTATTGCCCCTTGCATTTGTCGAAGTGGTTGGTTTTGAGGTGAGAGAGTAGATGCAGAGCCAGGGCTGTTTTATCCCCCACCAGCCCTCTGAGAGATGGAGATATGGAGGGTTGCCAGGTTAATGTACTTGACCCAATGAAAGCCCGCAGCAGAACCTGTGAAAACCTCTTCCAGGGAGGCCAGCAGCCACCCTGATTTATGGGCCTGGTGCTGGATGGACCTGGAACTCAGCAGCGGGCCAAAAAACAGCAGCTGTAGTTCTCTCTTCCCTTTGCAGAAATCAGTGAATCCCAGCCCCAGACAAGCCTCCAGGCTCAAACAGTCGCTGCTTCATCTACAGTGGGCTCACGTGCAGCCAGGGCTCTACTCCTCCATTTTGGGGAGGGAAGATTTCCACAGCAGGGTTATGTAATTTTAAACAGGGACAGTGACTGAATCGACAACAAAAATAAATGAAATAAAAACCAATATGAGCTAACAGAGGATGGGAATGAAAAGATTAGATGGTCTGTTAGCTCACAGCACACATGTTGGAAATGTCTGACCTATTTAGCCGTGTCTTCTAACAACTGGGTGAAAGCAATGATGTGGGTTGAGTGCATTTGCATCAAACACTCCTACAAAGTTTGGAAAAGTATTAAACAGACTGGAATTTGATTTAAGTATCCCTTCCTTGTGTCCTATTATCTGTTTCTCTTTGTGTCTTCTACTTTTTTATGTATGAGGGTGCATGTAAAGAAATGTGGAAAGTGGAGTATGGAAAAGTCTGGAATTTTATTTTTGGAAGATTTTAAAATCCAACTTTATCCAGCCATCTTAAAAATAGAATTTTCTAGTTCATTATGAAACCCAGCAGAGTGATTGTTGCACATAGAGCTATAATTACTAGATGGTGTGAGTTTTGGTGAGTAAGTTGTGTGGGAATGTTGCAGGCTTAGTGATAAAGTCATACTGGAGGATGAATATGCACACTTACTGGTGCCTGAAATATTATGTGGTGAAACAAATTAAATTGATCCTATCCTGTTTAGGAAAAATAACAGATGACATCATAATACAATAAAAATCGCAAATTTGAAGATGGGACTACCTTAAAAAAAAACCTGTCCCACCCTAATTCTACACATCTTTTAAGTTGATGAACTGACTTAAAATGCTGCCTACACACAAAAATCCCATTGAGTAGAAATTTGAGCCAATTTCTTTCTGTTCCATGCAAAAACCTTTGTAACATGTGCAGATGGAGTAGAAGGGGGACAACAGCTTGAGGTAGCAGCATTGGTACAGCAACAGATTGTTGCTGCTTTCCTTACATAATGAGAAAATCTATTCAAACTCGAAGCTATTTAAAACAAAAAGAACATGTAAACATGTAGGAGCACGTTGTGGTAAGGAGCTGTGTGAGTCAGTCTGCATCCCACATGGAGAAGTTGTTCTCCTCCACACACCTGATCCAACTCCTCAGTCTTAGTGAGCTGCATTCTGGGTTTTCCTGTTGAGCAGTTTTAAAAAGCCCATTGATTGGCTAATTTCTGAATAAAATAGAGTTTAGCTGCATCTGTAATTTTTTGTGTTGTCTTTTTCTTCCTCCCAGCGCTATCCGCATCAGCAGGAAGGGATGGCACATGCTTCTCAACTTCTGTTTCCATACGGCGCTGACCTTCGCCGTGTTTGCCGGTGGCATCAATCGAATCAAATACCCCATCATCTGTCAAGCAGTAAGTGCATTCTCCTTTCTTCCACCCTCACTCTCAAAGCTTTTTGGAAAAAAAGAGGATTGTGAATGTGTATCCAAGTGTCAACAACCAGGTCAGTGTGTGCAGCCCATGAACCCAAAGCAATCTTGGTTTTATGCTTTCATGCTTCAGCAGTGTGTGGTCTGGGCATTCCTTTAGTAAGGTTGTGGCACAATGACAGTAATAATTCATGCTTTTTGCCCCACATAAATAGACACAGCTCCAGTGGCTTTTGTCTGTCTGTGTAACCACATCTGAAAAAAATATTCCATACAAGTGCTTTATTTATATATTACAAAAAGAATCCTGTCATGTTCTTTAAAAATTATTCATCTGAGTGACCTCTAAGATATAGACACTACGGTGGTGAAGATGATTTCTGTATTTTAGACTCTTTCATTTTGTTGGTTCAGTTTTACTTTTGGGTTTTTACAGGTGAACCTCAATCAATTAGAATATGATTAAAATGATCAATTTTGATCAATGGAACTTACATATATATATTTAGTAAACACTCCATAGGAAAGATAAAATACCATTACTAAAGAAGCTGGATTCCAGCATTTCACTTAAAAAGTTAAGCGGAAGGAAAAGAGTTCATTCCCTGCATAGGTAATCCCATCCTTTAGAGGATTGTAATGCAAAGACTGTTCAAGAGTTTAGTAGAGATTCACCACATGGTTTCTGTTCCACATTTGTTGCACTGAGCCAATCTGAACCAAAGAAAACATCAGAAATATTTCACATGGTAACAGAGAAAAATGACCGGATGGTTGCTCAGTGAGGCTCCTTTGTGTTTTATTTGTAGATTAGGCTCCCATAGTCTGGTTTTCACAGTTAATTATGATTATGAGGAGTCCTCTGCTGTTATTGTAGATGGTGCAGAACCACAGTCTGATCATTTCCGTGTCATGCTGCATTGATGCAGTAATTCAGGCATAAGGAGCCCCATCCAAGTATTCAGTGGACTTCCTGTTTGGTGTGGACAGTCTTTTCAGGAGGTTGAAATTTCCATATTAAATTTTTGTTTTTATTGGTTTATGTAATTAAATATTTTCTGAGAAGTTAAGTTTTGATTTGTTTTTATTAGCTGTAAGCAAAAACCAGTGATAAATTACTAAAATAATGCTCTTTGTGTAATAAATCTGCATGAGTTTCTTTTTTTAATAATTTTTTTATATAGAATTAAAATAGTAAAATAATTTACCTTTTTCATAATATTTAAATATTAAATTTGTTCATTTCAGCCACTTTTGTGGCTTTTAGTTCTTGAATATACAAAGAGGGAAAGCAATAAAGATGCTTTGTGGGTTTTTTTTACCAACTTGTTCTAGACAACTCCTGCACTTCCTCTGATGTAAGCCGTTCTCTGTGCCTGCATTGGATGTCCTGTCAGTGTGATCATCTTTTTGCTGCTCTTGTCTCTGAAGCCCACAGAGTTGAATGAATGAGTTAGACGGAGCGACACGGAGAATTTAGTTGTCAGTACAGATTTGGAAACAGGACATGCTTTTGTGCCTGCTAGCAATTTGCTATTTTTAGGTATTCATGAGGAGGAAACATGAAGGGAAGCCATAAAATATATTAAAGTCTGTACTTTAAATACAGATTAGCATTAAAGTGCAAAAACTGTTGCAAATGTTGCGTACATTTTTTAAATGATTATTTGAGAAACACGCTCAAAATAAAATTAAAATTTTAAAATTTTGCTCTTTTATCATTTTAGCAGTATTTGGACATTTTTACATACTTGCTTCAGCACATTATCCTCTACTGTCACTTCTTCTGGTTCACCTTTCTATAAACAAAGACTTTTACGCCTCTTTTTCTATTTTCCCATCTCAGTTTTTGCTGCTTTCTGTCACTCCCTGTTTGTTTCAGTGGGCCTTGTTCACTCTCCGTTTTGTGAGCTGCAGCACATTTGGGACTTAGCTGTCTCTTCTGCCTTCGCTGGCACTCAAGGTGTCCCCTCAGTCCACAGAGTAAAGACTCCACTGTTACCTGATGAAATGCACCCACCTTCTCCTGGCCTGTCTCACCAGCTGTCATGTCTTCCTCCACTGGAGGAACTGTCACAAATTGGCTGAAGTTTGTCACCCATCCACCTACCTGCTCCCTACCATTTAACATCTCCCTACTAATTTTACAATTTGAAAATATGTGGTTCCATTTTGCTGTGACAGGAAGTGAGTACCTGATAGGTGAACCACATTTTTTCAAATTGTAAGCAAACCTTTGCCAGCTTAAACAAGTCAGCCATGAATTTCTGACCACTGGCAGGAAAACTGAGTAATGCTGCATTTCTCGTAGAAACACAATGCAGTGACCTGGCTTTCACAAACAGGTTACTTTAATACTTTTGTGGGGGGGGAGGGGGAAACAAATTATGCACAATTGTGACAACAGAGCGACTCAAAAAAGGACGGAAGTTGGCTGCAAAAAAGGACATGTATAAAAAAAAAAGTGAATTTTCCGATTTGTTCTAACAAATCTAAATGTCAGCATAGCCTTTACACTGGCGCTCACAGTGAAAGAGCAGCAACAGACAGGCTGTGCTGATAGCTGATGCTCCCTGTCTGTGTAATGTGACACGTTCAGCTGAGGCTCAAATGAGAGCCGTGTGGGAGCGACCTGAGCTCATAGCGTGTGCTGCTATAACACGCAGTAATAATTACAACACACAAAGGAAGGCGAAAACAACTCTCTCTGTCATTTTTGTCACAGCCACAAAGGGAGCGTGTTATGTGTTGAATTAATAGGAAGTCATATCAAATTATGGTATCTTTAATCTCACACTTTAGCAAATATCTCCCTGTGCAAAGATCCTCAGCAGAGCAAGATGTGCGACTTCACTACAGCTTTTCTAAAAGCTACTTAGTGCTCTGATGGAGCAGAGAAGACGTTCCATAAATTGAAAAGTCATGGTCCGTGTCAAGAAAAAAGAATAAAGCACCCTGGACCTCCTTAGTCCTGATTGGGTTTGTAGAACACTTTGAAAACCCAGAAAGTCACCAAAGTAAAATAAAATGAGAACTACAAGACATAATCACCTACATAAAACATACCAAAAACAACAAAAGAACAGTTAAAGCTATAAAAACCAGAAAGTGGAAGAAAATAAAAGACTAATAAGTACAGACTGATATTTTCAGCTAGAAATAAAAGTCAGTAGCATTAACCACTTGTACAAATAAAAGACGTTGGCGCCACAGTTTTCTATAAAACTGTTCTGTGATCTCGTCTTTAACAAGAACTAGTTCACTCAGTTCAGTCAGGTTAAAATTAATTGATTCATATTTACAATTCACCTCCTAAATATTCTGAACTAGGTTCAGAGCTCCAATTTAAAATAAATCTCATTCATTTATCATAATTTCCCTGAAATAAATATGACGTACTATGTAGATAATGATGTTATTCATAATTAGCCTGTGAATTATGGTATCCCCTAACATCCACTTTATTTTGTCATGTTTTCTTTGCTGAAAAAAAACAAAGAAGATTGTCTGAATTTGCAAAAGAAATAATTTTAGCCAGGCTCTCAGTAATTATACATTTGTTCATAATTTCAAAGCCATAAAATCAGAACTAATTCACGTTGCTTTTATGCAACTTTGTTCACAAAGGAATTTAACCAACATGATGTTTATCTTCAACAAAATCCTGAATCATTTTAAGTACATTACCTGACAAAACCTCCAATCATATTTATTTTATTTTAGTTGCTTACCTCCACGATGATTGGAGTTGGAGTTGCAGCTTATCTGCACCTTTTTGCTTCATCTCTGCACATAAAGAAAAACAAAAAAATCGAAGTCTCCAGCTAATATACTTTCATAAAGAGAAGCCAAAGGCACCATAGTCCAGTTTAAAGGGATCCTAAGCTATCGATGTAGGTCCTCACATGCTGCCTCTGTACACACACACACACACACGCACACACACACACACACACACACACACAGAGACTGAGAGCAAAATGTTGCTGTTCTTTCTCCATGAAATATCCAAAGTTTGCTTCTAAAAAAAACAAAGGGTTTATATTTTAAAACTTGGACATGTGAGAAGAAACTAAAAAAATGAAATTGGGGGGAAAAAAATCTAAGTAGTTTTGGAAAGAAATCAGACTTTTCATTAGGACATGCCCTTTGGCAGTTTATTCAGCGCAGAAATTTATATTTAAATTAAGATGGTGTGTCTGGATAACTGTAAGTTTTACTTCTACTTGTCTTATTCACAGTTTATTACCTGCTATTAGTTGTTCCAGACCTTCAATCTTTTCCACATAAGCTCTAAGAACTGCTGGCTTGTAGGAATGTCTAAAAAAAGACTAGAAGCTAAAACCAGTAAATTTTACCCCCTGAGTGTCTTCAGCTCTCTGTAACTATGTTAATATAAACCCCTGTGGCTCATATTTAATGACTTTTTCTGAAATTACTCTCTTTTGCATCTGTTCAGTATGAAATATTTGTAACATCAAATATTGCAAGTTATGGCCATATAAGCTTGGAGCTGCTCAGATGATCATTTTTCCACACAGAAACAATGTAAATTTCAGCATACCCAGCTGTATTATTATGTGTTGTGTGTTGCTGTAGCAACCAGATTGACACTGACTATCAAAATAAACCTAAATCTTTGCTAATTAGGCTGACAGATGGAGTTACAGATAATTATGGTGGAATAATATTTAATATAGATTTTACTTCCTTCACTGAAGTAGTTATAATCACCTGGAAGATCATCTAAAAAAGCAGCATATTTATCACACGCTTAAGCGCCTGAACAACCTAAAGTAGGATGTAAACTGTAGAGTAAAGTTTGACTGACATTTATGGAAACATTTAAAAGAGCAAAACAATGAATGTAAACCAGGTTTAGGCATCACACTCGAGCATTAATGTCCAGGCTATTTTCCATGGAGCAATCTGAATATGTGTATAAAATCAGTGATTAGTATGAAATAAAAGGACAAAGATAGTGTCTAAAACAGTCTGGAGTATATTCTACAGTCAGTACCAGAATTGAGGCAGATCAGCCCATGTAGAAAAGCTCAAGCTCAGTCAGACTGACTGAATAGGGGTTGGAAAAAGAATATTCTTCTCTTTTTTTAATCTTACCACAGATCCCAGTTCAAGTCAGGTCTGGACTTGGACTGGGTTACTTTGACAGATAAGTGTGCTGTGATTTAAGCCCGGGGTCTCCAACCTTTTATCTTCTGTGACCTACTTTTACACAAAAACATCAGAGCTACTCATGCTTGGCAAAATTTACCTAAATATCCAACTTCCACAAGTCATAAGTGAATTCTTATTTCCCATATAATAAAGCATGTCAACACACTTGTGAATGAAAGTTCAGAAACTTTTATTCACAAGCATCGGAGTGTTGTATTTGCTGCTTTATTTCAAAATGGTAGAAATGAAAATGAACACAAAGAAAAAAATTAGCAACACTCCTGAAGAGCACTTCAAAAAAAATGTGTAAAACTGAGGTAATGAAATAAAATTCAGCAGCATTTGATGCTGTATGATTGAACAACTTGAACTTCTCTTAATTCACATTTTGTCAAAAACAAATAAACAAACAGCATGAATGTCTGCGCTCAGAAATCCACCATCTTTGTATAAGGTGTTTGTCATTGATGCTGCGCCATCAGTTGCTACAGAAATCAAGTTTTCAACAGGAATTTATTTCCAACAACTCCCCCTTTGTTGCACAGTTGATGTCAACTCCCTTTGTGGGGATTTTCAGTAGCAGTAATGTCAAAAACTCCTCTTTTATGGTAAAATAATCAAACACCATGCATGTGAAAGCAGCCAGATGCGCCGTGTCACTGCAGTCCACAGACTCATCACACTGCAGTAAATACAGGATTAGAAAAAAACTCAAATATCACAGCTGCTTAACAGTGCAGGCAGCATGGTTTAAAATAATAGCTATAGCTTTGATTCAATTCAAATTATTTATATCGAATGGGTTTACAAAACCTTTTAACTTCGAAGCACTTTACAAAACAAACATATCCCGTGTTTAATATGTGGTAGAGTCAATACAATCATATAGAGAGGGAGAAAATATTGTCCTACTTTGTTCTGTCATCTTTACAAACTTTACACTTTTATGGCTGAAATAAACTCAAAACAATTTTTGGAGGTATCGGCTTTGAATGAAATCCGATGGGTTTCTGGTTTCTGATCCCCACTCACGTTGGGATCACCCAACATGAACCACAGAGTCTAAATTTAATGGCCCATAATTACACATTTGTCAAGAAGTTTAGCACTTTGCTACTGCAGTGATTTAGCAGTGTGGCTTTGGCAGCAAAAAGATGATAGTCTCTATTTTAGGCTGGTGGTCATATTCTTCATAACCACCATAATTGGTGGTTATGAAGAACAGATTTTAGGTTTATATCATTTTATCATATTGTGATAAAACCTGAATGAAGTTGCCCCCCCCACCTTCTTCAAATCAGACTAAATTGGTGTCACACGTTTGTGCTGGTTTATGCAGCAAACATTTTCGTTTGTGCTGCTATCATTTTAAAGATATAAAGAAATGTTTTTAGAGGTCATCAAAGGTCAACCAGCCCCCCTCCTTCTTCAAATCAGAATGTCAATTAACTCGACTACGTTTGTGCTGGTTTGTGCAGCAAACATTTTCGTTTGTGCTGCTTTGGCTTTGAAGATATTAATGAAAGGTTAAAGGTCAAAAGGTCAACCAGCCCCCCCACT
>CAEFZX010014476.1:0-28668 GCA_903066825.1 Alfaro cultratus | reverse complement strand
TGACATTACTTACCATAAAAATCTATCCTTGCGCGGACATGTCCGGCGGACCTCCGCGGACTGAAGTGCGTCCGAGTGTGTTGGACTTTTCCTACCTAGCAAATCTGCCCGGTGCCACAGCGCATATGGACAAGGCACGTGCACACAATAGCATTCGGTGATTGGCTGCGTAGTGTAAGTGAACCGTATCGTATCATTGGCTGGACACCTGTGACTCACTGAGTTAGATTGTTATACGTCATTGGTCCACAGTCAAAACTGATGTCTGAGCTCAATGTATAGTTTACACTGGGTTTTATTTTATGCACTGCATAGATTTTATTGTGCGCAGAGAATGTGCGAGCAGTGCGCAATTGCGCAGCTTAGAGGGAACATTGACTGGAAAGCATGCAGATAGTTAGGTCATTTCCAAATTCACATTCTGAGATTTTTTTATTTTTTTCATTTTTTTCTCCGAATATTTGATAGGCGCTAGTGGGTCGTATTTTTTTGTGATGGTAGGCTGACAGGAAGGGAGGAGGGAGAAGGGGAATACACGCGGCAAAGGTCGCCGGGACCGGGAGTCGAACCCGCGTCGAGGACTGAGGCCTCCAAGCGTGGGGCGTGCTAAACCCCTGCGCCACCACAGCACGCCCCACTCTGAGATTTTTAAGACCATGTGCAAAACCTCTCCCTTTTTTTGCAATTTCAACACTATTTAGAGTTGTTTCCATCAGCACAAAACACTTGGAAAGCAATAAAAAGCTGAAAAGGGTGCAAAGAAAAGACACCTGCTTTTTCCACTGAGACATCATCCCCTTTTAAAACCATGTCTAAAACTTTCCAGTGCTTCTTTTTGCTCTCCATTCAAGCACCTTTTGAAGTTACAGCCACAGGAAATGCAGCGTCTCAATATTTTCTACTGGTATTCGCTTGAAAGATCAGCACAGTTGATAACTGTTTCAGTAAGTAGCAATCTATTTCTTAGCAAGACTTTCAAACCTTGCAGTGAAATAAATTTTGTAAATAATGTATTTTTGACAGCTGCAGTTATTAGCAAGTCAATAAATTAAGCTAAGCTTCATAATGTTTAAATATTAAGCTGTGAAGACCGTGAAAATTAGCAACTTTTAACACTACATCTTGTAAATTGGCTCAAAGCAGACTTCAGAGAACGATCTGTCAGTCTGTGTGTGCAGCTGGAATCCTGGTGAACCTTTAATCAGCAACATCATAGTGAGCAATAAATTTTCAACATCAAAAAGAGGAAGTGGCTTCAACCTTACATGTACCTGGTAATCACTCTACTCAGAGGTTAGCACATCTGCAATCCAACGCTTGAGTCATCTGAAAGACCACAAGCACACAATGAGAAAGTAACTGCTGCTTTAGCCAGCTCATTTCAGACAATTAGGAATTCCTTATTATAGCAAAAAAAATAAGAACAAATGGTAATCTCAAAATATTGCCAGACTACAATAAAACATCTGCCTGACACTTTTCTGCTGACACACCTGAATGTTCCCACTGAGCGACAAAGATCATTTCTATTCAATCCGAAATAAGTCATGCTAGGATATTAGTCATTGTCGACTAATATCTCAGTACTGAGTATGAGGAAAAATCATCATCTCACCTCAAAGTAAAAATAATTTTAAAAATGGTGTAATAAATTTGCTCATTTCTTTACCGGTATACAAAACTACTGTACTTGTAGGTGGACGTCTTGCCACTTAATGTCAGTAAATATTTCTTACTTGAGTGTATACCTTACAATAGAACATTGTAATTTCCTACCTTAGAGGGAAAACTTAAACATTTAACTTTAAGACCACAACAAATTAAAATATCATTAATTTCAGTAATTCAATTCAAAAAGTTAAATCTTTTATTCTATGTAGATTCGTGACAGAGTGATGGCTTAGAGCTAATTAAAAAACAAAATTAAGTTTCTTGCAAAATTTTAAATTTTGCAAGAAAAATTGCAAAAAAAATTTCTTGCTAATAAGAAAAAAAAAACAAACAACAAAAACAAAACATGTATCTTTTATCGATCCAATAAAAAATCCTGTATATTCTTGTACTATACTGCTGAGGTTTTGAAACAGAGTGAGCTTTTTAGATTGTGTAGGTTATTTTGTGGTTTCCAATAAGTTTTCATTTTTGCTACCTCATGGGTAATAGCCATTGCCATGAATTGTGGGCACTATAAAAACTGGCATTAATTAGTTCTAGCATGTACAGATGGATATATGGATCACATTCCCCTGGCAAAAGCAGTGAGGTGCGTTTTGCTTATTTAGTTCGTATTATAACGTATTTCACACATGTTCTTTTGTGTGGAATACGTTTGCATTTGTTTTGCAGTTTTGAGTCCATCTGACCCATTGCATCTGATGGAAAATGCTCCACTGAACCATGTCCAAGAGCTGAGGGATTGTTTCAGTGAAAACTTGACTCCATGTGTCAGCTGCCATTTCTTGATTAAATATTTTGTATGTTGAATTTATTTTATATTGGGATTTACAATCTCTGCAAGAGTTTTAAGTAACTGTATTTGAAGTTAATATGTCACAGCCATGTGAAAAAAAGGACTTCTGAAGATTTGTACCCACTCAAGGAAGCAAAATTGAGTAGAGTCTAAGAAAAAGAATGGGCCTTTTTTCATAGGCGGCCTTTTTCAAAATTGTATAAGAAAAATAGGGAGGAAATTCAAAGGTTTTTGTTTAAGGGAGACTCTGGATGACATAAATCAGGACATACAACATAGCTTTGATACATTGAACCAGAACTATGAGCCTCTTCAACAAAATTCTTTAAATATTCCAGATATTGTACAGAATGTAGATGCTTGTACTACACTGATGAATGAGACATCTGACATTGTGTGCAAGCATTTAGAAAGTGGAATCATTTAAGAAAAAAATAATAAGGAAGCTGAAAAGAAATGGGTGAGAGCCATTTTACATAGAAATGATTATAAATACATTTCAGGGGAAACCTCTACTGGAGGTCCCATTTCCTCAGGCACAGGCTGCTTAGCAGTTACTAGCTCTAATGTGTCTAAGGTGTTAAACAAATAAACTGAATTCAATACTTGTTGCTTTCTTTTCTATCAGATTTTTTGCTTCCACTTACCTTTCTGTTAAAAGGCTTAGATAAACCCTCCAATGAGTCTTTTCTAAAGACTCGTCAGAGGGTTAAAACGACAATCTTCTGTATAATTATGTAGGTCACAACATTTCTGAATCTAAACTTCTTTTAGTCGTTCTTACACTACACTTTCCTCAGAAGGTGACATTTTGAATGTGGGAAAACTTTATAAAAAATTAAGAAATAAATTCTTGAGGTATATCACCAAGTGTAATTTGTCTACATTATGAATTAGTTTCACATTTAAACTGAAAGACGAACATAAACAAGATTCGACGATGTTGTAATTTATTGGGATGCACTTGTATAACAAATAGAGCCACTCGTTTTGAAAGACTATCGGCAGTGAAATGCACCTAAAACATACTTGAACAAGTAGCCGTTTTCCCATGGGTAACTGTAAAATTGCTGCGACGACCCTGCTAACGGATCTGACAGACAGTTGGTGAAGAAAGTGCAGACTAAGTCTCCAAAGTATTGTGTCCTCCTCCGCCCACTACTTTTCTTTCTTGTCGGGCTCACGCACTTCTTTCCTTTGGTAACACAAATACACAAAACAACGACCAAATACTACAAAGAGCAAGAAAACCATCAGGTACTAACCAAAACTTTGGATTAAAAATAATAATAACAAAAATCAAAGAAAAACTTGCTCGAAAGTTGCTCGCCTGAGTCACCACCACACTGCGACATATTCAACAAATACAAACAAGCAGCTGAGTGCGAGTTCAGACATTTTTTTTAGGTCCAACCAAACAGTCGACAAGATTCTTGAAAACCTGTTGTGAACACGCCGAGAATGAGAAACTTACATGTAGCGGCAGCAGAAGTAGCGGTACAGGCCACAGGGTTTTTACTTCGTCTCTTTGTGAAACCGCTGTGCTGATGGCATTATGATGCAGAGCAGAGGCTCCGCCCAACGGGGAGGGGAGGTTATTTATTATCAGTGCGGTTATCAGGGCCTCTTGGGGTTCTTCCCTCACTCCAACAACAGTACATACAGTGTGTTTCACAACACACTTTACTTTCCTCACTCTGTTTTTTATTTTATTTTGTTTACTCCTTATGCTGAGTGAGTATAGTTAGCCTCACATAAAAAGATTGTGCAGTTTGTGTGAGATGTAACATTAGTCACAGTGCTAACCATATAGCAGTGTGTAAACACACTAAAAACTGACAAATTGTGGAGCAAAACCACAATTGGCAACAGCAAATCCAATTTCACAACCTATTTTGATGTTTGTTGTTCTTGATACTCTTGATACTCTGCAACCTCTTGATAAGGTTGAAGATCTGTTTCATAATTTAGGTTTTTCTCAGAATGTCGATTCTGGTGTATAGCACGCAGTGACAGTTTCTGATATGAGTGACATGGATAACCGCCCAGGGCGGCAATTTGTGGGGGGCAGCATGCCGAAGCAATTCCCAAGGAAAAATTGCATTGTGTGAAAGTAAAACCTGTCCACAACTACACAGAAGGGTTCACCCAGAAGGTGGTTTGCCCAGGGTGTCAAACAGGCTAGGACCGCCTCTCATAACATGTATACACCAGAATCTTAGAGCTTTTGTGAAACTCAAGCTCTCTGTGTAGATTTTGACAGGTTTATTGTCTGCTTCTTGATACTGCAAAGCACTATAAAATCTTGGAGAAAATATTGGTGGCTATAGTAGATACATAGTGACAGCTTTGGACACCAGAATATATTCTATAGGTTCTTGGGATAGATCAAATCAGATTCATCTTAAAATTTCCTAATCTTTTCTTGCTTCTAGAACATGCATATAAAACACAGAAAGCTCTCAAAACATTTTCTTCCACTATGTTGTCCATAGCAACTGGCAATTGGTATTTTACAGCATTAAATCATAAACAAATGCTGGGTATCTCCCTCACCACTACACCTCATCCCCTGTCCAGAACGTTATATTAAGTTCAAATCACAATAAAACAAAAGTAGGAGAATTTTTTTTTTACATGTTGAAGACTTTTTCTCAGCTCTGTTGTTGAATTAAAAATCATTTTATACCCTATTTCCTAATTCCACCAGTTTCACACTCATGATTGTTTTTTCACTTGAATCAGAGTCAAACAAAGTGTCTAATTTCACAGATGAGAGCTTCATGTAATGTTAAAATGCTGCTTAAGTAGGCGGGGAATCATCTTCTGTCAGGCCTGTAATTAAGGATTTTAAGGTTGCGTCTCACACAGGAGGAAAAAAAAAGGACCTTCTCCATAATCTCAAAGAAAGTATGTTGAAGATAACTGGGCCACAAGGAGGAGTCTGGGAGCAATGCACATTACATAATATCACATAATCCCAGATGATGTTATGGGAAAGCAGTTGTATATGTTGTAGACTGTTGCATAAGAAACTGCTAGCATAATAGTCTATACAAAAGTAAACTTTAAATCAGAGCCATTCTGAGGAGAATAAGTAATAAAACAAACAAAACAATTTGAACTCACTGACCATTTTATTAGGAACATCTATTCAGTTACTTCTCCAAACTCAGAATAAGCCAAAAACATCTCAGCAACTTAATAAATTTAGGGATCTGGAGGTTGTAAACATGGCTTGCTAAAGTTCAGGCTGAGGATCAAAATGAGGAACACTTTTGAGTCATTTTAAATGTGGTAATGTTTTTTTTTTTATATAACACTGGTGACCTTTTTTGAACAGTAAATGAACAGGAAACAGGGAGAAGAAAGAAGGGAAAGACATGCAGCAAATGGCCCGAGAATAGAACCAATGACAATCAATGGAGGATTACTACAGCCTCTGCACATGGTACCAACTGAGCCTCTCAGCACCCCAAGCATGGTGGTTGTCCTGGACTAGTCAGAGTATTTTAGGAGTTCCTGATCTTCTGGGATTTTCAAAAATAGTAATCTGTTGTTGGCTTTACAGAGAATAGTTTAAGCAAGCAATTGTTCAGGTAAAAAAGAAAAGTATTGCATTGCAAAAACATTTGTGTCAGAGATAAGAGGACATTGTTTAGACTGAGCATTTGCCTAAATAACCACTTGGTAAAACCAAAGAAATCCAGTCCCTAGCAAACTAACCTAGGCATGAATGTGCAGCTGACAGATCTGAAGCAAATATACAACTTAGCAATGTAGATACAAACCAAAACCTCTGAGGATTGTTTCTGGGACTTCTTGAATCGATCCCAGAGAATTAAGGAAGTTCTGAAGACAAAAAGGGAACCAAGTCACATCTAGTAAATTGTACCTCGTATAGTGACTACGGAGCGACGTATCAATAATAAAACAATGAAAACAAAATGTGTTTCTTGTCCAGGATATAATGATGTTGTAGAGTCTTCCTTTAAATGTTAGAAGATCAGTCAGCTCTTGGATGCTGTCACCTCATCTGATGTTCAAGAAGCAGGAGGTTACTTAAGAAATCAGTCTAGTGCAACTTGCAATAATGTCCATCCAGGAGTCCTTGTGCAGTCTTTATGGTCACCTCCTAATGACTTGGCTGATTGGTGGTGAGCTCCATTACCTTCATTACTTCATGGCATTTCAAATCAAACATTTACCACAACGTTAAGATATCTTGCAGCAAATCCACTTGTTTGGCATCAGGACATGAAGATATTTATAGTTTACACCGCTAGTATTTCCTGCTGTGTATACTGCTTCTTACTTTTGGGTTTACATGCTGCCTATGTTCTCGCAACTATGAATAATCAATATTTTTTTTTTATCAAGGTAACAAACATGTTTGGGAAAAAGACAGATGGAGTAGTTGGGTGTCTGTTTTAATAGTCTTTGGTCATCACAATGGGTGAAGCATTTTTAGTACTTTTTTTATGAGTTTCCAATAGTGTTTTAAAGCTGAAACATCTTGTTCTGAGATGAAAATATAAAGTCTCAGATATTTCAAGCCCATATTTATCTGCTGTGCTTTAGCGCTGTCTTTAAAAGGGATTCTCTGCAGGAAAATCATTCATGTTAAGTTTTTCTATCTGTGGCTTGTCAATTTCTTTCTACTTCCAAGGCTTACATTTTTGCTATTATTCACTTTTTTTTGCAAAATGAGTTAAGCACCTGCACTGAGTAAAGTCTTGGGGTATCTTCTTGCTCTTTCTCAAGGTCGAATTCCCCTGCATGAATTCTGAGCCTTAGTCTGTAAAACTTTGGATATTTTGGAGACTGGTAGATCAAGTCAAGACAAAGTTTAATTAAGAGAAATTTAAAAACATTAAGACAAATTAGGCTCTTTAACTATGGATAACTGTGTTCACATAGTTTTTCATGCTAATCTTAACTGAAAAACAATGAATGTGCAAACTGTGATATCTGTCTGTTATGTTTCACAGCACTTTATTTTTAGCCTTATATCAGGAAGATAACTAAAGCTATCTTTGACAATATTGACACAAGTGCACATTTTTTACTGTCACATTTCCAATATGCAGCCAAACTGTTACACCTTTTGCTCTTATCCTTAAATATGAAATCATCACAAAGTCTGAAAAACTTCAAAATAGTAAACACATATCTGAGGAAATAATATTAGGGGATTTCTTCATTGCACTACATAAGAAATAGCTTGTTTTAGCCTGGAGGAGCGCATTTACCGTTTACCTATACTGATAAGAGTTTTGAAGTCAGACTGCACTCAATGTCTCACAGACGCAGTAAGAGCAGGACAGATTGGTAGCTTGTTCTTTATCTTGTCACTTTTCTACCGAGCATCCAATACTGACCTCCAGTTACAAAGGGCATCTCAGAGTTGATGTGATTGAAACGTCTGGATAACATCATGCTCCACAGAGTTGAGAAGGACAGGACACCTTAATGTATTTTCTTGAGACAAATATGAGTCAAGGCACTCGCCCTTTGCTTGTTGTTTGTCTGAATAAAATACATACAAATACACTGTATTTTAACATATTTGCAACTTTCTGAAGTGTTGGACTTTTAACCTGTCTAGGGACTGATGTACATCAGGCATCTAGTTCACTCACCCTGACCTGGAAAAACAAGAACATAACAATGATCGATGCACTAAGCCTTTTTTGTGAAATAACTGTTTGCCTTGAATGACAGTAAAACAGATAACTGATGCAAAAAAAGGTTTTTTTATTATTATTTGAATAAGAGAAAAACATGCTAAATGTTATAGAAATTATTGTTAGTAACAGTGCTGTATTTAAGGCATTTATGAATCTGATAAAAAGATTACCCTAATGATTATTGTTCACAATGTTGTAGCATGTACATATATGATTGATGTGTTTGCCACATAGCACCACACAGTTTTACAAAAATGAATGGTAAGTCAGTCATACTTCTTAAAATGCAAACAGATTCCATCTCATTCAGCAAAAGCTTTAGTGATACAAAAATATCACTAAACCTCATGCAAGGTTGGGTAAATATTACTGGTAAAACAATCAAACAAACCAAAAGAAAACCTGAATTGCCTTTATCCTACATCTCATAGACTGTAAAACAATGTCAAGTGTCCTACAAGACTCACTGATTACATGAAAATATAAATAAAGTATGGGTTATTAGATTACATTTTTTTTCAGAAAAAAACAAAATACAATCCTGTGATAAAAGCAGCAGAGGGAAATATGCAGTAGAGTACAGAACGAGCAGACAAAGTTAAGAAACTAATGATGTTAGTATTCAATGAAAACAGTCCACCTACCATAGTGCGAAGAGATCTTAGGGTGACTAGATATTTTACACAATTTTCACTTGAACATATAAGACGGCTCAGTTTTTAGTAAATTCATGTTAAAGTGGACTGATTCCTGTTGATCCATTAAATCTCGACAGATCACTGAGGTTTGCGACCTCCTGAAGAACAGAAACAAGCCAAAAAGCAAAACTGGATCTAGTTCAGAATTCACAGAAACATGGCACTTTTTCTCATGATCATGCATAAATGCACTTATCACTCCATTAATTACAAAGATATTTACTTCATAATGAGAGTAAAATTACATTGTAATTGCAGTGGCTATAATAAAAACAAACAGTCATGTTACATATATGAGGTATAAGTGTAATAGTCATGATATGAGGATAGAATTTATTGACACGCAGGTCAAGTAAAACTAATAAAAAACTAAATGGTGGACGGCCCAAGCACCCAGATTAACACAAGAGAAGATTTAAAAGACAGAGACTTATCTTCGGCTGTTAACATTTTTTTTCCACAGAATTGTATTGTATTGTAAAACAGCATAACATAAAGATAAATGATAAAGCATCAGAGCTTCTGCCCAACATCTTGCAATGTTATGGATGTTACTGTAAACCACTGGTTGTCTTCAAACACAACCAGTTGAAAAAGAATATTGTAGATTTAGAATGTATTAAGGGAGATTACTGTTGAAAGAAAATGAAGTACTGTATACATTTGAATTCAAATTTTTATCTACAGGATGACGCAGCAGCAGGTTTCTGGGTAGTCGTCAGCGCTAACCTTGTTTTCCTTTCCGTAAACATAAAAGACGTGAATGCTATTTTTCCACTTGTAGTTCACTTTAGTAACGGGAATCAACTCAACAGTCTGCCTCTGAAAGAAACAGATATAAAGTTATTTTATTGTAAAAGACAAAAACACCTTACAAAATACCCAATAAATTTAAAAATCTTGAAGATTTAACACTTCAGGTGGTTTTATTTAGATTAGAACCTAAAATAAAAATTTTGCCTACAGTGCTCAGTCGGTTTTTTTCTTTTTAATGCAAGTTAGGCATTTACTCATGTTTATTGTTTATTAAAACTAACCTGCTGCATGATCCTGGATGTCTGAGCATACTTGGATTGATGCTCTTTGATCAGACGGTCAGAGGCCTCAATGATGGCTGGATTTGGGAACCCATACATCGGGTAGACCTGTGAGGAAACACATGGAGCTGAAAACCTGAGCACCATCTTTCAAACACCCGCTACTTTCCCTTATGGCTCTTCTCAAAGACAATAATTAGATTCTACCTCAACTATTTTTGTCTGAGGTTAGCTTCTATATTCCTAAAATCATATTTCTTTTACTTTTGCAAATGTGTTTAATTTAGTAATTTTACAATACATAGTATTTTCAACTATTATAAACAGAATTTTAATAATTTATACTTTTCAAGCTTTTCAAGGCTCTTGGAAGGATAACAAAAACTTGTGCCTGAACATTTCCTATACACAATATGTTTAAAAAAGTTAATTTCTTTATTACATAAATTTAGATACTAAACATCCTAAATTATGCTTTAATTAACAAAAAATTTCAAGAATCATGTATAATGTGTAAGATATGAAAACAGTATGTCAGAATTTCATATTTGTATTACAAATCAGCCAAACATCTAGAGATGATGTTCACAGTTTCTCATTCACTAGAGTTGTCCGTTTTCTCCCATTTTCATTTTTTTTATTAGCAATGATTCCTTGTTTTATCCATTTACTTGATTTGATCATTTCTACTGAATCAAAACAAATTGATATCTTTATGTTTTTATAATTAAATTACTTTCATCCACTTGAAAAAAGTACGTATCAAGAGTGTTTGTATACCATGATCTGGGTAATCTTGTACAGCTCTTTGCCATTCACGGAGTTCAACTCTTCAGCCTTCAGGCCAGAGTTTTGCTCCACCACATGGTTGTCCACATTGTTAGCCCTAAACAGAAATCAGCAAATTCAACTCATGAAGCTGGTTGTTCAAACGTTACACATACCCTGTATTCTACTTAAGCCCCAGGAAAATATGTACAGTATTTCCTGCAGTGTATAATATGCAAAATGCGTGAATCTGATCATTTTTTAGCAGGAGTGTCAATCTCCTAAACAACAGTGTCCTGGAGGATTCAGACTTACCTGCCAGAAAAATCAACTGAAAAGTTAGATTTTCCACTGGAATATTGGGAACAACTCTGAAAAACCCCAGTTACCACTTTTAAGACCAACTTTGCATTACAATATGGTCACTCCTCACATCAACAGTAATAAGATGTGGTGGAAACATGCTTATTTTCCCAGGTGCAAGCAAACACCTTCATATATTCAAAGATGTAAAATTAAATTAAATTTAAAATTAAAAGCACTGTAGGGTTTGCTTTATGTGTGATCCAACATTCTCAATAGTACTCAGACTAAAAACAATAAAAATATATATATATATATCTTTTTGAAAAGTTACACTTCCTTGGGAATTGAAACAACACTGTTACATGATTACTTTTTTTCCATGTAATTATTGAAAAACTGATACTGATACAGTTCAGGCTCTGCTACAGTTTCTTCAAGAACACTGAATTATTAGGTAGTTTATTTAGAAAACAAAATAAGGAACTGATTAGTTTATGTTAGATAGTGGTTAAAACGGCTGAAGCTTTAAAATATAGAAACAAAAGGGAGTGTATTTAACGTTGTCTAAATCCACTCTGTAACCTTGTAAAATCTTTTGCTGTTACAGCTGTAGCAGTCTAGGAAACTTACCACTCCACTTTGAGTTTGATGAAGGTCAGCAATTGTTTTTTTCCTTTACAGGTTTCACACGTCTTTTTCCCCACACCACTGCACTTTGAACACCTTCACAAAAATACAAACCCAGTCAGAAGCATATCACACTAAACGTGTTAATTAGTGATTATATTAGTAAATTTTAGGCCCATAATTGTTTTGATACTTGATCAAAAAAAAAGAAAAAAAAGAAAAAATAAATTGAATCTGTTAAACTCAGTCATTTACCACAACAGATTCAAACTGTACCCTTTGATCATTAAAAAGGCATATTTCTTATATTTCATATTTCTTTCTTTTTTTTTTTTTTACAATAAACTTTTGCATCTATTGCATACTGCAAAATAAATTGGAAACAAAGATTTACACTTTAAAGTATGATGCATTTGTGTGAAGTGTGCAATGGAAAATTATATAATATGTTCCTCACCCCTCTTCAGCTTTAGGTTATCTGCATTGTATTATTATGATATTGGTCAAGCTGCTTTCATTCACATAGACCTCTACAGTGTCATATAACAGCAGGAGAGAGGTCCGGATGCTGGAGATTATCTAAGTGTTACTTCCCCAACCCAGAACTTATCTGCCCTCTTTAGAATCAAACAACCCCCTTTCCTTAACAATACACTAATGGCAAGACCATTTGTGTTAGGCTCCACAGAATCCTTGGTACATAACAATCAAGAATTCATACCTATAGTCTAATCAAGTCAACAGAACAGAACCTACTAAAGGAAGCAAGAATCCACTGAGAGCATAAAGTAATTTTTTCATGACAAGTGCCACATTCAGCATGACAAAACAAATAAAATGGAGTCCTTTTTATTTATGGTCAGTGATGGCATAGTTACTTTGAAAACGTAACTAATCGGTTTACTGATTACTAATTGAAAAAGTATCTTTTTTAGTTGCGTTCAGCAGCTGCTAACAACAACAACAACAACGCTCCACCACCTGTGAAAATTATATTGATCTTTGCCAATACTTAATTGCTAGTTATTGTATGATGGTAACATGAACAATGTGTCTCCACTTATAAGGTCGAACTGAAGGGGAGATTGTTTAATGGTTACAACAGTACAAAAAAACTTCAGTAACTTGTGCGTGTTTTTGGGTGTTCCACTATTGTCTGGAAAACTATAAATAAGATTTTAGCCCCTTGCACCATCGTCCAGGTTCTGTGTTACGGCCCTGCGTTTGGTGTCAGAGTGCAGCGCACAGCACTCCTCCTGTGGCTCCACAACTCGGATGTCCCGCAGCACAGATTTGTGACACTTATCTTAATATCAATAATTATAAAGGCGTTTAGATGCACAACTTTAAGGACACGTTCATTCGTGGCCGTTTTCACGTTTACTGTTCATATTAGTCTCGATGTTTGCAGTTTTCTGGAGCGCAAAGCGAAGCTCGACGTCATTCAGAGGTAATATATTAACTTGGCATTAACAAAGACACAGCAGGACGGATCTTCCGGGAAATGATGGACAGGGAGAGCCTGACGTAAATGACCCCCCAAAAAAAAATAAAGAAAAAAAAGCCCAAAGCAGCTCAATATAATAATAATCGGACTTGGCGAGCAAAACTCTAAATAGCTTCTGTTTTTCCAGCAACAAAATGCGCATTTCTCTCTTCCCTCGACTATTTATGTTTCTGTCACTGCTGATACTGTCGCAGAAACGGCGGTCACTCCCCAAGACGAGTAGAGGAAATAGAATTAAATTACAAAGGAAACATTACTAAATAACACGTTACTGACATCACTGTTTATGATTTTATAATTCAAAAAGGCTGATTATTACAAACATAAAATATGAGCGGAATGAATTTTAATTAAACAAGCCATGTTTAAGTCATTTGCAAGTCTAATGTTTCAATTAAAATGTAATAAAGTTGTTTACTTTTACAGTCTTTATTAGTCAACTGACACATTAGTTGACTCAATTCCATATTTGCTACCAATTCATTTGCCACGTTTATATCAACAAGGCACATTGAGCTTGATTACCTGTCCTTTCCTGTTCCATTGCAGCCAGTGCAGTTTTCCTCCTCATTCTTACCAGAGCCATTGCATTTACTGCATTGTTTCTAAAGGGAACATATGAACAAATATTCACTGGTAATACAATAGGGCCTGACCAATATACTTGTTTAATTAGCCAGCAAATCAATTGATTTTACAAACTCAAAATGTTACTACTGATTTATATGGAAATTTGAAAGATTTCTTACATATCCTTTTGCCTCGCAGTCTTTGCAGGACACTGTTCCTTCGGCATGGCAGGCGTTACATTCCTACACACAAACAGGAGTTCAAGAATTACTTCACTACCTTTTAGAAGCACACAGAAACTCAGAACACTAGTCATATTTTAAAGCTCTGGCAAAAAGCAAGTGTCCTTTTTGTTTACACTGTTCATCTTGTCAGATTTTGAAAAGCACATTTATTGAAATGAAATATAATGGATAAATTAAATAAATATATGCCTTTAGTAAAATGTGAACAAAACAGTTTTTCTTCCTGTGGGAGGGGAAATTTATACACTTTTTACATTATGTTATTATTTCCTGAAAGATGCCTGCTTTTCATTTCTGTAATAAACTTCTTGGTTGGCTGACAATTTCTTTTTCATCTAGATCTGCCAAGAGTATGAATCATAAGAGCTTAACTGTACTTTTTAAAACATGCATAACCATTCTGACTATACAATCAGTAAAAACCCCCCCAAAACTATAAATATTATTTGGCCCCATCAGACTTTAAGACTACACAAAGAAATTTACACTGTTCGGTCCAAATGTACCTCAGCCTAGTGATTCCTCAACACTTTGGCTTCTGATACATTTCAAATAATACCTCAAAAATTTCTGAGTAACTTCCTTACAGGATATATTTGGGTTGAATAGTAAAAAAGAAAAGCAAACCATTTTGCTAAATTATATTTCAGAGTCAGAGGGAATCAATAGTGGTGATTGATGAAGAAGACTTTTATAAGTCTTTTATAAGGGTTAAGACTTCTTTCATGGCTATGCTTTGGCTCTGAATTGTCAATTGAAATATTTTAAGTCCAATTTGAGGACAACTTCAGTGGTTTTAAACTGTTTATCACATGTAAAACCTCTTGGAAGTTTGTACAGCTGGACCTTAATTCACTGAAAAATGTAACATTTCAAGTCTTTCTGAATGAAATCCTGATGCTGCTCAAAAAACAGGACTGCCAACCTTAAGATCGGAGGCAAAAACTTGAACATGGATTATCAAGCGTTCCCTGAAGTTGTCCAGCTTATTTTACAGAAATCTTAGATTTGTCAACACTTTTTTCAGAAAGCTGGAGTCTACAAAGTCATGTCAGCCACTCTCCTCCAGCTACATCCTGTGACCCATCTTGACATCAGCCAATTTGCTTCCAGGAAAGCTTGATTTCGCATGCAGGATGTTAAACAATTTTGCAAAGAGTTTGAGTTATTCTTATAATTTCTAACTTCAAAACCATAATGCTGCACAGTAAATTGGCAAGTGAAGCCGAACAATGAATTAAATGGTCTAAAAGTTGAATCTGAGCTAAAGTAAAGAAATAAACAAAGCAGCAGGATAAACTGGCTGACTTGAACTTGTGTCCTTTAAAAAAAAAAACAATCACCTTGATATTGGAGGTGTATGGCACTCGGATCTCCTCAGTGTGTTTGGTGAAGAGCTCAGGGGTCTTGGTCTGGACTTCCCAAGGTGTGGGGGCAGGCTGAGCGTAGAAGTCAGCTTTTTCCCCTGTTAAGGAAACAAAACAATTAATCTGTCCTAGAAGCTTCATTGAGATAACATTTTGTTCAACTAACAGAAACTAAATGAAGCAGTTTAAGTATGTAACATGAAGACTGGGCTTAGGGGACATGAATACTGAGCTCCTACCTTCATAAGGTTTCTCGGCCATCTCAGTTGATCTGGACTCAGTGAATGTCTCCAGACGCAACTACATGACAGACAAAATACTTTAAAACTTTATTCTGTGTTATTAAAAAATCCTTGTATAGATATGATTGGGGTGTACATTTACAGTTGGAAGTTTGTCAAAACACAAAGCAACTGACATTTGTTGCTCGTTGTGACAACCAGCTTGTGTTTTGCACCCCTCGAGAGCTGGTGTCCTACAACTTTTAGATATGTCCCTGCTCTAACACGCCTGAGTCAAATAATTATGTCATTAGCAGATCTTTGGAGAAACCTGACTGCATACAGATATCAATCAGCAATTTTAGTTAGGTGTGTTTGACAAAGGACACATCTAAAGGACTGGAGTTGTCAATCCCTGAGTTAAATGGGCCAAGAAAGTTTGTCTTGTCGTCTAAACTACTGGCTCTAGTTTGAATAAAACATGATTGCACCGGTTTGGGTAATTGGGTGGTTTCACATGGAGGAGCCCAAAATGAACTAAATCAAAACAAAATTACCTTGAACATATACAGGAAGAATATTACAATAGAGCTGTGACATTGCAAAAAAGAGCTGTTTGCAATCCTCCACCTCAAACACAGCAGCAGCAAATGGCAGCAGAAGTTTTTATAATGTCATAAGCCATCATTACACATAAGGTGTGTGGTGAACATTCTGTATGTTTCTCTGTTCAAAATAAGTATCAATAAGTGTCATACTAACTGTCATTAGTATGACAGTTTGACTTCTTAACATGTATTAGATAACTGAGTGAATTGTAATTTAATCAATGAGACAATGTATGGCCAAAAAATGCAAAGAGGAAGTTGCTGGAGGAAACTGTTTAGTTTGACTTGTGAGACTGAACAGATGGATTCTTAATCACATGGGTTGTGAGTTTCCACAGTGTTTTACACTGACGTGTATTGGGGATTGTGAGACTGTGTGGGTGCGTTTAGAGCATGAATTCTTCAGAGCAGTGTTTAGAAGAATGCTTAGGGATCTGATGTACTGTTTGCCTTTATGCAGCAAGCAACTAAGTTAACTAAGTCTTTCCATGTCAAGATGGATCTTTGGCCCAACATAAAACAGACCCAAACTGTGACATACAAATAAAAGAGTGCACACTATGGAACAGAAAACCAAAGAATATAAAACTACAGATGCAAAACAACAGTAGCTACATGTTGTCTTTTGTGCACAGTGCTGTGGACATGAAACCAGACATGGGAAATGTGATGGTGAGTTTTGTGGCTGTGTTTTTCTGCACTAATTAACATGTTTATTCACTGAGAATCTATGGGGGGGATCAGGTTGTTAGCGTTAAGAAACTGTTGATGTGTTTTTATGGAACTTCTAAGTATTTAAAATAGCAATTTAGTTATAGTAAGTATAAATAAATAGTTAAAAAAATTTTTCAAACACTCATAAAACTGCCTTGTTTTTAATGACACCAATACCTGTTTTCAGGAGAATTCTGAGTAAGAACAAGAAATTTTAGAGGATGATGTTCAAAAAATCTTTGATCAACCCAGAATAAACTGGTGAGTTTAGGTTATGTCCTAATATCAGATCTCCAGACAAGCTGATGAAAGATAAGGAAGTTTCTTTTAGGAAAATAATGGTATGGACCAATTTATTGCAATTAATAAGTAATTTAGTTATGTTTTCTTTTTGGCATTCACTCATTCATATTATGTTAAGGATGGACCCAAATGTGTATATGTGTTCAAGTGAGCTTGGTACTAAAATGCAGTACTGATGTTAAAACTTTATGTCTTTTTTAAATTAGGACAGCTAACTGAAGCATGAATGTTTAGTAACCATTTTTCTGGTAAATGTCAAATTCTAAAGGTTTTATTAGTAATATAAAATGCAATCACCCTGTATGTGTTAAATGACTCCATGTTGGTGATAACACCCTCATTGGCTGGGCCTGATTGGTAGCAGCACTGAGATTGCACATAGCCTTTGAATGCCTCACGAGCAACATCCTCTGACAGAGCGGGGATGCTGAAAAAAACATACATACAAACAAACACAAATAAAATATAAGATGGATGCAAACACAGATCAACATGTGATTTACTGACTGTTCAGTGATGCGAACGAGATCTTACTTCCATTCTTCAGGAGTGGGGCCAGGTTGGGCTGGAGCTACTGGCTGTAAAGGTACAGGAGGAGGCAAAAAACCACCTGCAACAACAACAGAAAGTTAGATGCCAATGTGCTGCAAATGTACAACTGAATTAGTCGGACTCTCCTTACCTGCACCAATTCCTTCATAGCCAGGCATGCTTGCGAATGGGTTGGCTGCAGGGGCATGTTGAGGCGGATATATAGCTAAAAGAAACAATGGAAACAGATTATTCCACTCTTGATTCCTTAAAACTTCTTTAAACAGTTTTTATAATTTCTTTAGCATACCTTAAAACATGTTTAGACTTGGCAAAGTGTTGGATGTCACTTTGCTGCATATTTTTACAGCAGAACAAAAACTGGTGGAACTCAAAACTAAGAACCAGGGCTTTATATGCCCAACTTTAGTCCCAGTCAAGTTTCGACTAGATTACGAAAGAACAATCGATCCAGCTTAATACAAAATCTAGGTGCTTCAACTAGATTTTCCTTGGAAACTTAATACAAACAAAAAAGAAAAGAAAAGGGAAAGTAGATGAACATTACCACCCAAATAACTGGAACATATTGGCTGGCTGTGCCTTAATTATTCAGTTTTAATCCGTTTTCTGGGATTTATCAATTTTAATTTTTTTGCCAGATAATCAGTGAGGCTCTGCTGATGAGTCACAGTAGGTTTTTAGATTAACTTATATTGTAGCTCATAACTCATTTATCATTTTCAATAAATGAAGGTGTCCATCCATATGCATTCATTATAAAAAATAAAACATTCAGACTTTGTTGCAATTATTTCTTATTTTTAAATCATATAATGAATGTTTTAATGATCAAATTATTTTATTCATTAGTATTATTGTTGATTGTTCTGTGGATTAAACTGTGAGCTACAATTAAGTGGATGAAATTCTCATTCCCTGGAAATAAAACAATCACCAGTGGAAGTATCAGATTTTATTGGCGGATATTTTTTATCCCTTTTTTTTTCACCTTTTTGTACATATTGAAGTCGTACTTTACTAAGGTTGTTCATTCACTGCTTTGGAAGAAGTGTTTATATTTAAGTATTTAACAAATTTAACATGTTAACTAGACTGCATTTAGTTTGTGACTTGTCTCACACCGCCCCTGCAGCTGTAGTGGTAAGCCAAGTTAGAAAAGCTTAGGAACATGATTCCAAGGAATCCTTAAAAAAAAAAAAAAAAAAAAGGCACCGTAGTAGGAAAATCTTGGAAAGGGGCCAACTGTTTTTCAGGCACACTTTGTTCGTCAAAGGTTTAGGAAGATTCACAGAGGTCTATAGTACAATCACATAGTTTAGTAAGTCCTTAAGTCCTGGCGGCTCATGAATGTTCTTTTTGTTGCATATTCTAATCAGAAACAGTATTTTCTGATACTTGAAAATACTTCATAATGCACTGGAACACATTTTTGTGGTGTATAAACACTTGCATAAAAATTAAAATTGGGCACGATTCTCTTTTAATACATAAAACTAAAAAACAAGAACACAAAAAAGTGACAATGTTATCATATTTTTAGACATAAATTATGCTGAAATCATAACTGTGGCTGTAGGAGATGCTAGTTCTTTTGCACACCTTGCAACGATAATTTTACCACAAAAAAAAAGCAGATGAACCTGAACACATAAAGTAAATACAGATCTTTGAGGCAAAAGCGTTGCATTTTTAATTGCAGTATGAAACGCCCACAAATGGGCAGTGACGTCACTGGACGGAGACCTCTGTGTTGCCTTCAAGAGGAGGTCAGACTCAGACTATAACAGTTACACTCTGCGCAGCACAGCTTTATTTACTTGCCAGTGATCTAGTTTTATTTCTAAAAATAAATAAATAAATTAATAAATTATGACTATAAAATCAAAAGATTATCGTTTAAATTTTATAGCATACCTACTCAAAGAGCTCTTTCATTTCTCCTAATGTATTCTGCTTTCACTTCTCAGCTTTTCACTTCCTGAGTTTCACAATCACTTCCAATTATTTTAGTGCTATAGATTTCAGATAATCGCTTGGCAAACGCCTTTAAGAACGTTTAAACATGCCAAGGTCATTTCTCTATCATTTATTGTCTGTGTGGTCCTCTTGGGCACATTGTAATCAGATGAGTGTAGCCAGCACAGGGTTGACCATTTAGGATGGTATTTCGCCATATTGTTTAGACTTTGGTCATTCACACAGAATAATAAAAAAATAAAAAAGAAAAGCTTTAACCACAAATAAAGTATTTTAGCAGTAGGGGAAAGCAATTGCAACCTGCAGTCAGGCTCGTCATTCAAGGCTGGACATTATGAAACAGACTAATAAAATTCCCAATGATTGGAAGTCTAAAATTTGTACTCTAAAATCAATCCTTTAAAATACAAAAAAGTAAACAAAAACAAAAAAAACCAAACGTTTTTAACGCCTGAAAGAGTCTACTTTTTAAAAGTTAAAGCATTTAAGAAGCACAACATAAAAATAGTCATAAACTGAATGTGTAATGCATTTAATGAAGAAAGAGAGACTTCTAAAATAGCCCACAGTCTCTAATTAGATCAGCTCCCAATGTTGACCTCGGTCGTAAAGATTATAGCTGTTTCCTATCCAGCCATTCTCAGTGACTCGACAAGAAAATTGATCTCTTGAGAAAAATTGAAAAGATGGGCGTTTAGATGAGCTCATCTGGTCCCTTCACTCGCTGCTGCAAACGGACACGCATCAAACTGTAAAAAGTTAATTAACCAACCTGCGATGTTCATCTTGTTGCTGCTCGATGCTTTGCTCCTCTCTCTGTCTCTCTCTCTTTCGGTATTGGGTAATTTCCAAAGATTTTCTCTGAACGTTTCCCAAACTGATATGTAGTTACTCCCACTAATTTAAAGACCCTTTCCCGGAAATAACAACTTCAAAATAAAAGAATTGCCGAGTTTCCACATAGGAACTTAGTCGATTTTAACAATGAATATCTTCAAATACTGCAAGAGACCTTTTAAATATGTATTAGTATTGTGTCTTTTATTCGTTGCTTTCCTGTATCAGGAACATAAACCCATTTTTTCGTTATTATGCAGGCCTTTCCTGCAGCAGCTCACGTTTAATTTAGCACTATAATTTATGACATAAGTAGAAGCAAAATTTTAAAAAAAACTCCCAAAGATGAATATTTTAAACACATACATTGTTTTCGAAGTCTTTCAAAATCTAACTGGAGATCTTCATAAAAATGATTTAATCTCACATTAAAAAATTAAAACATAGCTGCTCAGTTTAACCTGTTTGTCTATCAGAGTCTATACTGCAATTTGAATGTGAGAATGCGTTTTTAAAAAAATCATTACTGTATTCAGATTTGCTGTACATGACCAACGTGTCCTGTGGCTTTTATTTTGAAAGAGTGTGTGGAAGCTGAGGCTTCTAAACTGAGGCTGTTTTTTCTTGTAATTTGATAAACACAAATGCCTAGGAATGTTGACCACGCCTTATCTATGATAAATCTGGGGGGCTCTTGACCAGCAATAGGATGTAATGGCAGTAGCCACCCAATAGGGGGTGAATACTACAAAACACACGAGGTAAAAACATTGAAAATGTGCTGTAAAACATTTAATTTAATTTTATGTCTTTATTTTATTTGAGCAGACAAGATAAAGAAAAGCATACATTGTTGCATACATTGACATTACATAAATTGCTGAAAGGGAGTAGGAGGAAATATTTTGTTTATGTTCCTGCCTCCTTTTACCAGTAAACCTTTTGGAAAATACAGTGAATAAGAATAAACATAAATGCCATTTAACCCATAGCGGAGAAAGAGTCTGAGTTTTTATTCCTGTTAGAAATGTATCTTTCTTTGTTTTTGATCAACATGGAATGAAATACCAACAAAACAAAATGTTTAAGTAATCATTGTATAATCCTGCAATGGAAATTGTGGGGGAAAAGAACTCACAATGAAAATAAATTTGACAATTTCACACCTTTCTCTGTCAAAATTCTTCTCTATTCTTTATGTTTGTGATGTTAAAACATTTAAACTCTGGTCATCTATGCATGTAAATAAAAATAAGGAAGAAGAATAAAGTGCAACAGGTACAAAATTTTTTTATTATTATTATTTTTAAAGCTGAACAACATTAAACTGATCATCATGTCACCACTCCTTATTTCTCAGTTTTTTTTCTTTTCAGACATTCTTTCTTTTCTGATTTCCAAGACTTTCTCACCTTATTATAGAGACATTGATTTTAACTTTATTTTAAACATTAAGCATTTTAAACAAAGCGTGTCTCCTTTTTTTCATGTTGCCATTGAGTCATGTAAGATGTACTTTAAATACTTGAATTATTTTACACTTGCAGGATCTGAAGAAGGAATTTAATATTTTTTTCTGGACTACATCTTATTGAAATGAGAGCTTTCAGTTACAAATGTGTCATTTCTTATTATTCTGAAACATAAAAATTATATTTGTGTAAGCTCAAAATTATTATTTCAGTTCTTCATCACAATAAATCAGATGTTACTTTTCTTTAAAGGCAAATGATTTGTAATACTATAAGAATGGTAGAAAAATGAAAGACAAATACAACTAATAACCATAAAATAACCTAAAACAATGCAATTTATTTATCTCATAATATTTGGCAATAGTTAAACTTAAATAGATGTAAAACTGATTTAGTATGCAAAATTTGAGGAATGTTATGTTTACTCACTAGAGGGCGCCAAACACTACACACACCACAAATGCACAGAATACCTTGCATTTACACTAATTAGCATCTTTACAGTAATGCTCTTTCTGTGTTGAAGTCTGTTTGGTAAAGATAACAAGAACAATGTCCATCCATAAAAACAAACATCTAAACAAATATATTTATAGAAAAATCAGTTCAGCACGGCATCATCATCCTTGTCTCTCCTTCTACTGTGTTTACATGTAGCTTCAGTTTATTCTGTATCTAATCCAATTTACTAGAGGAGACAAGAGGCGAAGAGGCGAAGTGCTGTGAAAAAAGAACAGGTAGTAGGATGAAAAAGTTGATTGAAAGGACAGAAACATCCAGCAGGGGGAGCCAGAGTATTAAACACTCGAACCGAAGACTTTTTACACTGGTTGTCTGACTGAGGCAAGGTTACTGATGTCTGAACGATAAACTGAGTCAGAGACTGATAGAGCAGAGACTGTGCCGTTTAAACAAATACAGCCAACTGTTTGACTTTCTGTGTTTGATGCTCTGTCTTTAAATCAAGATCACCTCAAAGAGGCTGAAATGTTTGAAAGGCTTTTGAGAATGATGTTCAGGTCAGTTATGGTGAGTACATGCACAGAAAGAAATAAGAAAGACACTTTTTTATAGCTCACAATGAAGCAGTATTTGTTTAAGCAGTTAAGGGTCATTCATTTGGATAATTACTATAACTACAGATAGGACAGAGGTAACCAGTCCATTAAAGGACCAAGATAACAAACAAATGAAATAAAGTTTAACCGGCTAAGTATTTAGTGCAGAAAGGCCCACAAAGAGATTCAAACCTTCATTGTAAAGGCACAACTGCTAAACACCCCTTCATTGTAACAGTACTATTAACAGGGCTTTACTGTTTTTTTTACAGGACAGGTTGTCAGATCAGACCATTACTTTATCTTTTGGTGCTGAGATACCAGCCCAAGAGGTTACTGGAATAAATACAGTATAAACCTGCAAGAAATTTCCACCTGGAAGGGAAAAAGTGGTACAAATCTTCACGCTTTTGTTTGACACCCTTGTGACATTGTTTTCATAATGCACTGCAGCCCGGGGATTTTCTGGACACTTTACTATGAGGGTACGTCCCAGAATACAAATGTCAGTGTTTCTACATGCGGGAATGAACTTCTGTGGACTTCCTGTGGAAACTAATAACTCATGAAACTGCCTTTGGTCAGCATCAACAAGAAAAGATGGAAAACATCAGCTTTAAAGAGATAGTTTTTTTGATGTGCCAACATAGCGTGACAGCCATGTAGAAAGGGTTAAGACTTGTGGCTTCACAACTCAGCTCATCTGGTTCATGAAAAGCAGAAAGGAAAAACAAATAAACAGAGGCATTCAGCTATCTGTCTGCTTGGACTAACTGGATTTTTGTGTACAAGCCAAGAGAAATAAACATATAATCAAACAGACAGAAGAATATGTGGTGTGTTTCTTCAGTCCTCTAGAACTTTCTTTCACTGGCTATTATTGCAATTAACTTGATTTAATCTGTTCGGTTTAAAAACACAAAAACAAAGAAAACTATGGAGGAGTTTGACTGTTAGCAGCACCAAATGTCTTAATTTTGCTGAGAATATCGGCCGCCTGAGCAATGAAAACATTGTGGAACCACACATATGCTGGTGACTCATCTGTAGATTGCTTACTAATTAGATTTTCTGTTTTATTATAATTATTATTTATTCATACTTATGTTCTAATTTTAAACTATAAAATGTTTTCCCATAAAAATTTGCTCTGATGGTGTGCTTTGTTTCATTTGTTTATCTAAGATTTAAGATCTTTGACTATGACCTCATTTTGACTCCTGTTTCTAATCCTGCTGTATTTTAACTAAAGGTTTATGTGACGTTTTCTTTTAAACTCAAGGATAAGTTTGCACTGTGCTGGTGAGTGTGAACAGACTTGACATGATGATTTTGTCAACATTCTTTTCTAAGAAGCTGAAGAAAGATTTCTCACAGAGTGAAAAGTTGTTTCAAAGTATTTTTTGTGATCATCAAACAAGAAAACAATGCATTTGTATTCCTCTTTGTTGATGCTTACATGCCTAATTAAAATACAATCAATTGCCTTCAGATGTATCTTCATTAGTAAAGTCCACTTGTGTGTAATTTAATTTCAGTATATATGCATCTTTTCTCTGAAGGCCAAACAGCATCACGAAGACCAAGGAACACAGCTGCCATGTTAGTGGCAAACTTATGGCTGAGTTTAAAGACAGGTTAGCTGATCCAAATATTTTTTAAATCTTAAGAATCTCTGTTAAATTCATCATCTGAAAATGGACAGAGGATGGCGTGACTGGAAACCTATCAAGACAAGGCCGTCCACCTGAATGGACAGACCGTATAATTAATCAATCATCCATTAATTATAGAGCACATTTTCATGCAGAGAGATGTAACACAAGAAGGGTTTCCTGGTTTTATCACTCTTATTTATCCTTGATTATTTTTGACAATATTGGATCAGAACTTTATATGAAAAATATACAGTACACTTTAGTTAGAAAGAGCTTTATATTGTCAGTTCTTGTAAAAATGAATTTCATTACCCTCTGCACCTCGAACTAAGAAGAAACCCTCCCTTAGGAGGGACATTTTGTCAGGCATTGCTATTCTTAACAGATTCAGGAGGGAGCTGAACTCACAGCTTTGAGTCTCTGGTCCTCCTCCACTGAGAGGATGTTTACACATCACTCTGTGTGTGTGTCACAAGGGTTAAGCAGAGTCAGGCATTCTTTCCATTACCCTCATCAAATCAATGTTTAGCACTCCTCCATCTACTGTCCCTGCAGAACACAGTCTGTTTGTGTGAGTGTGTGCTCTACATGTGTGTTACCAAAATGCCTGATCAATAAACAGATAGGAAATTTGATCAGTAAAAAGTGGGACAGCGAGGCTGTCTGATGTGGGCTGGAGATAAAACTGGCACTCACCCAAAGCAGCTTGATGTCATTTCACAGCAGTTCAACTTCATTTCTCTTCTTTCGAAGAACCAGACACCCCTCCCCCGCTCCTGCATCCCCAGCATCATCTGAAGGCTGGCATCTGCAGCACTAAGGGAAATGTGGAAAATACAGCGGTACATTTACATTTATTGACTGAAATGTCTATAAAGCAAGAAGTAGAACGAAGCAAAAAGTTTGGGATCACAAAATAATGAACCTGACTGGCTTAAACTTCTGTATTAAGACAGCGATCACCAGCACTATAATGGTCGTTTCGAATGGAAATCAGATTTTTTGTTTTCCCAGAAATAAAGACAATGAGAAAACCTGCTGAAGTTGGAATTTCTACTGAGAACGTTTAGTATCCATTACAAAAATCTGTGCATATAGAATGCAGTAAAGCTGACTAATATAAATTATTTATTTATACAATATCCACCCATCCATTTTCTATAACCAATTATCCATGTAAGGTCACAGAGGGGCTTGGGCCTATCTTCAGTTGTCATTGGACAGATTGCCAGAATGTAAACAATATGTTGCAGATATTTATCCAAATGTACACACACTTTTACATAATAAAAGGGAGTCAAATAAAACAATATAACTAATAATGAAGTCTTTCTTTGATGACTTAGTTTTCAAAGTATACTATATACTTTTAACCCCAGCCCTTTAGTACAATACCTATGCTACTCAAATGAAAGTAATAAACAATTCTGAATATTAAAAAACAAAAAGTGACAGAAACATTTAATGCATGTCATATATATTCCACGTCACCACATTTCCTTAAAATTATGTTTGTGCCTATTTCTTTAACTCTATCCTCAAATTACTCCACAATTTGACTCCACACACAGAGACAAGCAAACATATTTCTGGTGGCCTGTACATTAACATTTTTAAAGTTGTATACACACAAATTTGAATTTTCTGACTTCATAGATAATTTTTTTACATTTCTAGGTGACTGGTCATTTTTTTGCTCTAAGCACAACTTGTGCTATTTGACACATCACCATATCAGGGCATTTCAAGCTGATCGATTTGGTAAAAATCCCCAAATGTTTAAGTTAAAGTACTAATGCTGTCCTAAATATGAATATGTGTACTTTACATTAATAATTAAAGGTGGGAATTTTAATTCCAAAAAGAGTAAATAATTAAAAATCCTTCAGGCCTTTGTTTGATGTTTGACTCCAGAAGCTGCTCTAACAATTTTCCAAGATAATACAACAAAAACAACACTTAGTATTCCCTTAAAAATAGAAATAATTCATTGTGACTTTGAGCTGTTACCAGGTTATTTCAGTATGCTCATTTTGTAATTCACAGACTTTACAGATCTCCCATAATCAATAGGGTAAGCCCTGGAAAAGTCTCCAGTCCATCACATAGAGAAATGGATGCACAGCTCCAAGTCAATTTGCCTCTTCATCACTTTCATCCCTTCCCATTTTCTTTTTCTACTCAGACATGAAACACTTAATGTTTGCACTATAGCAAATGTATTTAGTTTTCTTTGCTGTAAAGTATTTTCATATTTCATAAAAGAATACATTATAGAATATTAATAGCAGATATGAAATGTCTCAATGGTGGGTCTGATTTGATGTTTGACCGGTGAAACATCTTGATTAGACATCACTATTCTGTTCTAGAAAAAACATAGGTACAAAACAACCAAAACAAATGCACTTAATTTATTGGGGAGGGAACAAAATGACCAGTTTTGTGAATATTCGCTCATACTTAAGGGAAATCAAAAGTGACTAATGAACCTAACATGCATATTTTCAGGTAGTAGATGGGTAGGTGGCTCATAACATTTAACATTTGTGTTTAGTGAAGGTTAGCAAATAATGTCTACCAAAAACAGAATTTTAGTATTTACCAAATAATAATTAAAAATCATCCACTGTGAACTGTAATTTATAATAATTAGTGTTGCTTAATAAAGTTGTATTTACAGAAGTCACTGTTAACATTAGCTGTCCCAATAATATGCACAAAAAGCATGGATCAAATGTAATTTTTGTAGACTAAACTCCAAGCAGGGAAATCCCAAAGGCAATCTCCCCAACATGTGGCCTGTTTTATTTCAGTCATGTAGAGGTGTCTGCATTAGACTGTGTTATCATAACGACCGTTCGGTAAACAACTTCTTCTAGCAGACATTGGCTAACAGACAGCAAATTACCAAGGCAACAGTAAACATTCAAGAGTTTTGACAGTGTGTTTATGCAATGTGGATTACTAATGTTTGATCCATGTAGCTTCAGCTGACAGAACTGAATAAAACAAACAAGCCTCACCAGGAGATTTCCCTGAAAGAAATTAATCTGAAAAATGGTAAATAAATAAGTTACTGTCAAAAATTTCAAAAAGATTCTTCTTTTTCATAAATTGTTAAATTTATAGCTACCAGTGTGAACCTGACAAGCATACATGCTGATGAGAAGGTTTTAAGGAGTCAATTTTAAAAAAATCCCTTCACTGATACAAGTGGTGGTTTGCAAAACAAAAGTAAATTCCTGTTCTTTCTTTTCTTTGTTGTTTTTTTTAACTCTGTCCAAAATTTGCCCGGATAATCTCACTTGACACAAGTTGTGTTTTGTAGTAAAAAAATAGTTTGCCTAACAAACCAGTTTTTCTGTGAATAAACTGGTTCTTTGCTTGTATGCAGATGAAAAACTAATGAGCTAAACTATAATTATAACTTTCTTTTCAAAAATCTTTGAAAATATACATTATTAAGCATGCCAAGCATGCATTGGGCTTTTGCTAGTTGGAAGCTAATTTTCAGGAAGATCTAATGTCATTGTCACTTGGTCTTTCCTCCCAATAACTCACAATATAGAGGGAATCCAAGGCAAAAAGTTTATTTGCTTAGTTATGTTTGTTGACTTGAGAATTACTGTGGAAGAGTTATTGTTGTATAAAGTAGAATGTAAACATTTTGACAGGGGTGCTGGTGCCTCTCTCCAGCGACCTTCCGGGCGAGAGGCGGGGTACACCCTGAACAAGTGTTCAGGGTGTACCCCGAACACCTGTGTTCGGGTGTTCGGGGTGACAGGGTGTTCGGGCCTGTGACAGGCCCAGCAACACAGGGCCTGTCACAGAGTGACAGGCCCTGTGTTGCCTGTCACAGGGCAACACAGAGACAGACAGGACAAACAACCATGCACACACACCTAGGGAGAATTTAGAGAGACCAATTTACCTAACAGTCATGTTTTTGGACTGTGGGAGGAAGCCGGAGTACC
>CAEFZX010014474.1:0-16166 GCA_903066825.1 Alfaro cultratus | reverse complement strand
CAACCTTGAGCTAAACGCCGCTTACTCCCCGGAGCTCGAATATCGAATATCCAACTTGAAACTAACTTCACTGCGGTACAGAAATATTACAAATGAAAACCGAAATAGGTGATTGCAAGACAACATCTTCTACACCAATTGACTTTACAAATATCTTATTTCAGGAAATAAAATCCAAACTCAATAAAATTAGAAAAATTGAAACAGAGTGAAAATTTGTACTTAAAAAACAACAAACAACGTTTCTTTCTCTAAATTAAGCTATTTGGCTACACATTGCTTTTATTCTGGGTATCTTTAATAACTGCACAACATTATTTCTTATATGTTGTACATTTTTACTTACTCTAAAGACTCTTATTTTTGTTTGTATGGATGTTCTTGTTCCAACATTATTTTCTCCCCCAATTTGCTGCTGGTACATTTAAATTTCGACACCATGGGAAAACTGGACTTCCTATTTGATTTTCTTGGGCGAAAATCTCCCATAAACGGTTGGACTACAGTTTTGTTATCAGAAACTCTTAGAGTAAATAAAATGTAACTATTTCTTAGTTTACTAAAAGCCTCCAGGCACACCCCACATATTGTTCAAATCTGTACAGATTGATGAAACTTACATCGCCTGGAAGTGGAGAGGACTTTACTGTCTCTTTGAGCTTAATATAAATAATAACAATTTGCTCATCTTTAAATGTAAAGCAGCTTTCCACAGTCACTTTTTTTATTAATTACAGATAAGATGTTTTGTAAAGTGATACTCATGAGACCTGACTAGACTGCAAAGACCCAGCTACAGTGTTGGATTCCTCTTTGCACTTTTTCATGGTAGAGTATTTTAGATCATGCACAGCTGGTCCTTCCAGAACTCACGCTTCCTTCGATCTATTTATTGTGTCTCTCTAACTTAATTTACTTAATATATTTTTGTTAATTTTTGTCCTATCTTGTTTCGTCAATGTGTTTCTATGTGATTTGGGTCAAATGAGGAACCAAGTTTATTTTTCCTTACTGCTCGTGGTCTTTGTGTTTTATGTCAACATATAAAATGTAAATATACATATAAAAAAAACTAATAAAAGATAGCTTTTTCTTTTCAGCTGAGAATGACCAGGGAGGCTGCTGATATCCATTTTGTCTATGAAGCTCTCAACAAGCCACATGAGGAGAACGAGGAGGAAGAGGAGGTGACAGAAGATGAGGAGCCCAAAGCCTGCGCCGTGTGCGGCGATCTGGCGAAGGGTTACCACTTCAACGCTCTGACATGTGAAGGCTGTAAAGGCTTCTTTAGGTAAATTGTAGCTCACATCTTCCTGTTGTAACATTATCTGTGGAAAGACACACTTTTGACATTGCAACATGATTAAAATGGTAACTGGATTCACGGTGAAGCAGCTGCTTCCGTTGCCTTGCAGCAAGAAGGTTTTGGGTTCTAATCCTGATCAGTGTGCTTCCATATTGAATTAACATGTTTCCTCATCCACGGGTTATTTTGAGGTGTTCCAGCTTCATCCCTCCATCCAAACACATGCATCTGAGGGTTAGGTGCCTGATTGTCAATGAACCTGTTGACCTACTCATGGTGAATCCCTTCTTTTGAGAAAACAATCTTGCCCTAATAAAGGCTTAAAAAGTTTCCATCTGTACAGCCACCTGCACAACTCCTACCATTCTTGAATTGCGATGCGAATGCTGCAAAGATCATCCACAAACGGCCCCTGGATTGCATTTCTGGCCCTTTCTGATTGAAGCTCAAAAGGGCCAGAGTTCAGAAATCAGATGAAATCAACGTGGAGTCAGGTCTTTAAGGGCATTGTTCAGAAACAGGTGGGCCATACACATGACTGCTGACCCCTCTTAATGCATCCTAGCTACAACTCATGCATTTTTTATAGGCTGCTGTGATTGTTTTTCCTTTGGTAGACGGGCCTTCCAAGTCCATCCAGGAACAGTTGTTTCTCTTTTAGATTTTCCTCGATTGATGCTGCTGTTGTGCTACAGAAAGACGCTACTCCTTAGCAGGAATTTGTTGCTTTTGTTTCGCCTTTGTGGAATGAACTACCTTAAGGTACATCAGTGTGTTTCTCCATGTATGGCTGCAGGTACTTCAAAAGATAGGGAGACTGAAAGCTGTTGCTGCTGCCAGCTTTTAAAATGCCCTAAAGGAGTTTTATTTGTTAGTAGGAATTATAGATTTTCAAAGCAATCATCAAAACTCAGGCACTTTAAAAGTCTATTTTAGTGGGTAAAATAAAATGAAGCATGGTTTTTATTATTGTTTTATCTCTTTAGATGTATGGCCACCACCTGGCTCAGGGAGGCTTCACAGTGGGGCATGTTATTAATGTAAAACCGTCTTTTACTTCTCTTTATATGACTTTTGAGATAACAAAAATTAGAGTAAAATTATTTTACGGCCCAGAAATGTAACTATGATGGAACAGTCCAGTTTGTGGAAATAATTTATACTTATCTTCTCACTCAGAGTTGAAGATTAGTGTTTATGATGCTCTCTCATTATGTTGGAAGGCTGTTTCTACTTTGAAATTTTTAAAAAATCAATTTAGACGTGCCATAAAGAGGTCAACGCAGCTCCGATGTCCGTTCCTGAATAAATGCATGATCACCAAAAACAACCGCCGCTCGTGTCAGGCCTGCCGCTTCAGAAAATGCCAGGCCATTGGGATGCGGAAAGACAGTGAGTAACATCCGGTTATAATATTTCTATTGGCTGGTTAACACTTTCTTTTAAATATTTTCTTTGTTTTTAAGTAAGAATACACTCATGGTAAAAAGATGTCAAACTCTCTCTTGCACATCTTGGCCTTTAGATATCAAGACATTATCTTTAACATAATTTTGTCTTCAAAAGGATGTAAAATTATTAAAATCTAACATTAAGCATACAAAACCACAGCAGATTCTTACAGTCGTTGTTTAATAAATCAAAAACTAAAATAGCAATGTTGTGAGGAAAATATAAGTGCACAAGTTGTTCTCTCTCACAACAGTTTAGAGGAACTTTGTGACACCCTCCTTCATCACATCATGCCCAACTGCTACTTTCAATCTGGTTGAAGTCTGGACTTTGACTAGGCCAGTGCAAGACCTTTGTTTCGTTTTCAGCCATTTTCTTTGAGATTTGCAGCTGTTTGTTCTCTTGATGAACCAGTTCAGGTCATTAGCAGTCTATGTGCTTTAATTAGTCCAACACACGCTGATTTGTAGAAACAAATTAACGAAAATAAAAGGCTTAAGTAGTAAATAATTTATTTTCTATGAAGATCATGTTTTCATCCATCTTGACTTGCATTTGATTACTGGGATCTGTAAATCAAAGTACAAGTTGAACATTTCTGATATTGTTTCTTCACTTCGTGTGCGGATGTGCAGTGGTCATGTCGGAGGAAGCGGTCTTGGAGCGAAGAATCAGAATAAAGAAGAAAAAGATGTGCAACACGACCACAGAGCTTTCAACCCAACAGGAACAGGTGGTTGAGGAGCTGCTCTGTGGCCTCCGCAGTACATTTGACTCAACATTTTCACGCTTCACCGGCTTTAGGGTGTGTGACTTGGCACATGCGCTTAATATTGGTCATTGTTCTCGCTGTTGTTTGAATTATCATTATTTTTTTACCAGCCCATGGACAGAGATGTGTTGATGGAGAACCAGCAGTCCAGACCCCAGACCAGCAGCCTGACGAAGAGCTGGTGTACGGCTGAAGAACATGGAGATGATCCTTCAAAGTCCCCTTACCCCTGCTCCCTTTCCTCCGCCTCCTCCCCGCCTTTCTCTTCCTCTTCTACCCACTCTTTCCTCCCCGGTTCCTCTGAAAAAGGTGAGGACAACGATGGAGACGAAAACAGCAGCGTTTACACTAACCTCCCGCATCTGGCCGACCTCACGACCTACATGATCCAGGACATCATCCGCTTTTCCAAAAGCCTTCAGGACTTCCGGTAAACATGTCCATGTTCAGATAGAAATAAACGAGTTTACCAGAACGGTTTTCCAACACCTTGAACCTGAAATTATCAAGAAACTTTGATGTATTGAAAAATTGTTTGAAAATATCTTATTTGATAGTTGCAGCACACAACAAATAGCCACTTTGTATTTCCTTGCTAAATATGAGATTTCTGCTGATTCTCCTACTTTCCATGTAGTTCTGTGATGCTCTACATGTAAGTTATCCTTAAAACCTAAAAGGAGTTGCTAGCTTTTCAACTTTTGCTCATAAGAAAGCCTCAGTGGTGTTTCCCCCTGTTGAAACATAGAAAGCCAGATTTTAACCAAAAGTAAACAGGAATGATCTCCTTATTGTTGAAGATGAATGTTTACCTTTTTATAGTCTGAAGCGCATGTGACCTCACTGATCATTATGGCTGCCTGAGGGCTCAAAGGTCATGATCATCCTTCTGTGGTTTCAGTTTCTGTTTACACACAGGCATTTTATACGACTGCTTAAAGTTTCTCCTCAACATTCTTCTTTATAGATTGAATAGAGAGCATCTGCGAACATCGGTTGCAAGATTTTCACCTGATTCTTAATTGCATTTACGTCTAGACTTTAATTAGGACATTCTAACACACGAATCCGACCATTAAATTGTGCAGCCGATTGGGTATTTGGGATTGTTGTTCTGCTGGGTCCACCTTCAGGCCTTTGTGGCGTCTGACAAGAAATTCTTGGATTTAGCTCCGTTTTTCTCCACCATCAACTTTGATCTATTTGCTTGACTCAGCTGCAGCAATGTTTCCGACCCCCATGCTGCCACCACAATGTTGCCACCACAAAGCTTCATGTGAAAGATATTATATTGAGGTCGATGTGCTAGTTTTCTTCCACATTCATGGGCTTATCTTCATACTGCAAATTTTGCATGTAGGCCAAAAACATGTATTTTTCCTTTGTTCTTATCAGAGAACCTTCTTGCATACGTTTGCGGTGTCCTTCAAGGTTTTGTGGCAAACTCTAAATGAGACATATTGTTCTTCCTACCACTGAACAGTCGTGTCTTGGTAGGTTTGCTCTGATTTTCAGATGATTGATTGAACAGAGAAAGTGGAAATGGTTGGAACTTTTCTATTAACTATTAACATTTGAAAAGATTTAAAGTCTTCATAAAATTTCAATAAATTATAGTAAGATGTCTGTTTGCAATGGAACAAAATCTAGAAAAAAAAAATCCAAGCTTGCAAATATGTGTGCAAGACAAAACTTTAAATTTGACCCAAGGTTTCTGTTCCCACCATGCTGCATAAAGCATTTGTGAGAACTGAGGTTTGTGTTCATCTCTCCTGCAGATCACTAAGCATTGAGGACCAGATATCTCTACTGAAGGGAGCCACATTTGAAATAATGCAGATTCGCTTCAACATGGTGTTCAACACTACGACGAGCAACTGGGAATGTGGCTGTATTACATACTGCATACACGACGCAGTGCGAGGTGCGATCAAATAATGTTTTAATTTGCTATATAACATGTTGTTGCTTCCAATCACCTCGGTTGCGAATATTTCCTGAATTTCCTCCTCTTATTTTGGCGTATGCAACATCTGCTGTTCAGGTTGGCTTCTAGATGATGCCGTCTACCTGCTCCAGCAAACATGACTAAAAATGAGTAATAATTTAAGCAAAATAGCAAAGCATACAAACAGTTTGATGCTAACTGAAAAAAGTAGTTCGCAAAACAAAATAAATAAAAAAAATTATGTTTTAGGAATCCACACTGTTTAAGTAATCAAACCAGTTGAAGACATGTCAAAAGCTTCTGATTTTACAGAGGCGGAAGGTATGACACAACATTTTACCAAATTACTCTTTGTGTCAAGTGAATGAGTCAACCAGAGTATTTTTTTTGATCAGATAAGAGTACAGCTGGGGGAAATCTGTATGGTGTTTGTGCTAGTTTTTTCTTGCCTTTCAGCACTTTGCCATTGCATACAAAACCTGCAAAATGCTTGTGTACCTATTAGTATTCTGCACGGTTAGTGTGACAACACAGACATGTGTGCACAAGCTCTCTCTGCTACTTTGCCTCTTGGTTGTGGGATATCTCAACTCCTAGAGAGGGAATCTTCAGCAGAATGCAGTCAAACTAGACCGGTCGCCTTTGCGTTCGTGCCAAATATTCACATCCTTTTGCACGCAATAGTCTTGCAGTAGATGGTTGTTTGATATTCTCTGCTTTCTGGAGTCAAGAAAGATTGGGTGGGGGGAGGGATCCTTTTCAGTTTGGAGCCTGCATGAATAAGCAGGTTTAGACAACAATTGGATGATTGAACAGCTCAAAATGGCCTGAGCAGCTATTCTGCAGGTTTCTGAAGGAACAAGAACACCTGAATTTAAGATTCTTAGAAAACAATTTATTAATTTAGGCCAGTGGTCTCAAACTCCAGTCATTGAAGGCCGGAGTCTTGCAACTTTTAAATGTGTCCCTTGTTTTACACACTTGAATTAAATGGTGAAACTGCTTCACTAGCATGCAGTTAAGCACGACGGAGGTCTACTAATGAACTAATAATGGAGCCAGGTGTGCAGACGCACAGAAAATCCTAAATATTGCAGGACACTGGCCACTGGGGATATGTTATATGAGTTACTGTCCAAGACTCTTGTATTGCTTTTCAAAACTGAAAATCTAAAACGAAATTTAAAAAAAAAAAATGTTGCAGAAATATACATTAATTGAAGTAAACCCATAATTTCAAGGCAATTTATAGGTGCTGATATGTGAATTTACCAAGTGATAAACTTGGAGCATTGGTCACTGCTGCATATTAAAGACAAAAGGTAAAATAACACAAATTTCTTTTTTTTTCCATTAGACTTTACCTTCACTGCTTGTGTAGGCTGAGGTTATGTCTAATCACTGTGACATTTTTTGGATGAGCTTTAAGTAACTATCAAGAAAATATCTCTTTAATGTGCCCATCACTCTGTTTGAATAACAGGAAATGATAAAGCCGACACCACAAAGTACTTCTTTCAGATAAATAATAGCACCTGTATGCACGTTGAAACTCGCTAATTTGTCTGCTTTTTCAACTTCGGCTGAATAAATTCAGATATTTCAGAAACATTAGAATTGGAAGATGAATCATTTTAAAATCTCTTCTAATGAACCGTAGAGAAATGTTCACATCTTGATTTTTTTTTTTCTAGATTTTGTCATACTAAAACCAGATATCTTTGGCTGGATGTAATATTTCAAATGTGATAGTATCCTGCATGTTTTAATTCTTTTCTTGGTTCAACTCACCTGAATCAAACGGAAGTCTCTGCAAAACATTATGGCATGTTTGGGAGGTATTTTGATTTTAAATCAGCTGTGCAACACAGTCTAAAAAACAGAAGAAAACAATATCTTAAAAAAAAAATTCCTACAGAGCTTTAAATTAAAATAAATTTTACAATGCATAAGTTACTTTCTAGGGATCATTTGGGGGTTTTATGATAGACAATATTGCTCTGAATAGAAAAAACTTCAAGATTTTTTAAAACCACATCATTTTATACATCTTCACAAGGCATTGCAATTATTTTGTTTTTGCTTGATTATATATCCATGTTTTCATGCAGTTCAGGGTGAATCTGTGCCAGCTCATGCGTCTCGTTGTCGTTCACTGACTTGTTTTTTCTCACGTCTCCCAGGGGGTTTCCAGCCGCTCCTGCTTGAGCCCCTCTTCAAATTTCACCACAATCTGCGCAATCTGGACCTGCAGGAGGAGGAGTACGCCCTCATCCAGGCCATATCGCTGTTTTCTCCAGGTAGCGCCAGAACTTCCGCTCGAATCAATCATTAATGAGCCCTGTAAATATTTAAACCTTACAAACATCTATTTGCGCTTGCAGCCACATAGATGAACTTGAAAATATATTTTTAGATTTTTCCATTAAAATTCAACCCACCAGATCGTCCTGGAGTCCAGCATCACGCCGCCATCGATAGAGTTCAAGAAAACCTGGCAGAAACTCTGAAAACCTGGATCGACAGCAAGAAAAAAGGCCCAAAAAAGCAGTGAGTGAAAACCCACGGTCAGCCCATCCGCTGTGGAACCTCTTCACATATTTGCAAACCTTTCGTCTGCGAACTTTTTCAGCCTGCTGTATCCCAAACTGATAGCCTGCCTCACGGAGATGAGAACGATGACGGAGGAGTACAGCAAGCAGATTCTGCAGATCCAAGACGTGCAGCCTGACACCATCTCTCCTCTCATCATGGAGGTGGTCAGTAAAAACCCCTGCAACAACATCTGAGGCCCAAAACTGGCCAGTTCCAGCATTTGGCTCTTATTTAACCATTGTGGGGACTGAAAGTGCCCTATGATTCGCTGCTATGTGAGGCACACAGGAAACGTGATGAAGCCATCTGCTTTTTGCACAATTTCAAAGCATTCGCTAGGCAGAAGTGAGCTTTACAGACTCACTGATTTGCTGGTTTCAGGTGCTTTTGTTGTGGCATTTTGAGACGATATGAGTTTTGATGTTTACAATGATTTTCACTGCCCTCAGAATGGAGACTGCTCAGGAAGCAAAGGGAAACCTTCTTCTGAAAACATTTATACCGTCTCACTTTTTACCTCAGGTTGTGTTCAGTTTTGTGTTTGTTGTGCTATGTAAAACAGAAGTTTAACACTTATTGTAAATAGAACTGAATAGTAAAGGTGCTTTTTGAAATCTTTTATTATGTAGCCTGATTAAGATGTGTTAATTTATATTAAGGTTCAGAAACCCCCGCTCAAAAAAAAGTAGTAATATCAAATCAATCTGAAGCATCTCTTTCACATGAAAAAAAAAAAAAACGCAAGAAGATTTCTGTGCATTTTTTTTTCAGGACATTGATTTGTTTAAGCCACAATAAGACAATTAAAATGTCATTTAAAGGTTAATGAATGAATCAAAGAGAAGTAATAATCAGGACATAAATGAAATGTATTAATTACATTGAGATTTGTTGACTAATTAAATTGGGCAAAGAAAGCAAAAATGCCACACTGCTTCTATTCTACTGATGAAAAAGACAGACTGTAGGTAATGAGCTTTCAAAATATTATCTAAACTGATTAAAGAGCTAAAGTTATCATGGTTTTATCTGATTTTGAGTTCTATTGTCATGGTACTTTGAACTGAGTTGGATTCAAAATCAAAATGCTCTTAAAGGAAGTGGCGACTCAATGATTCCTATACAGAAGAAAAAATGGACACTTGTTCAGCTTTACACAATAGACAAACATGAACTAGATTAAGATGCAACCTCAAACATTTAATGTAACCAAATCTCACAGACTGGTCAGGCTTTATGTGTTCCAGGTCTGAACACAGCACAGCTCAGGAACACACTTCTGGGTATGGAGAGATGCGGAGGTGCTGGTCAGCCAATCACAGGCAGAATCTGGGTTACAAAGACAACATATTTTCCTATTAAAATAGAAAACAAAACATCCAGGGACAGGAGTAAGTCTCAGCAACATCAACAAACTATCATTTCAGACATCGTCTCAAGAATTAGGCTTTGTGCACTTAACAAAAAATCTGCAGCAATAAATACATTAAGCTTGACTGTAAATTTTGACTGAACTAGAATTGTTTTGAATGATTCATTTCTAATCTTGTGAGGTTTTAAAATGAACAACTTCACTCGCTCACAAGGTTTTCTCAGTTCTGAAATTCAACTTGGAACGATCAGGCTTATAAACTGAAATCAGAAACAGTCACACTTACAGGTCAATAGAGCTCACTGACATTATCATTATTGAAGTCATGGAAGTCACATTAGTCTGTGACTTCATTAATTACCTCTATTGCCCTTGATACTTCCAACCCAAGTTTCCAAATCCTTTTGGCTGAAAGATGAAACAACAACAACAAGTAGAGTTGTTTTTACCTAAAGCTCAGAAGATTAACACGTCCCAGGTGTCTGAGGATTTAAGCTGTCTTAGTAATATCTAAATCAGCAAAATAAGAGATTTAAAAATCACAAAATCTTTGTCTTTCACATTCACCAAGCTCCACTTTTTAATTAAAGAAGTTTCCCTAAAATATGAAAACTCTTCTTTTAATTTACTCCATTATCCCACATCAATTAACACTTATTTCAGCAAATCACCTAACTGCATGTTCTAAATGGGGGGAAATGTAGCACCACCTGGTGGACAAATGTAAAAATATCTAGCTGGGGATGAAGAACCTCAGCCAAATTCTACGAACCGTCTAAAAGCGCTCATGTCTATTTTAATAATTTATACAAAGCAAAATGGACTTGAGCTTTATATAGTGTTGTTATTCCCTCATCAAAAACATACAAAACACATTTTCTTTCAGGTATTTTATGTCTCCTACTAAAAAATATACTAATTTAGTCAAGTTCCACATAAGTCTGCAAGTTTTAATTGAATAGACAGGAGTCTGCTGTAAGAATATTGATTTATGCTGACAAATATGGAATTAAATATTGACACTGAAAATACGATTTTCAGTATTACAATTTTCATGTGCTAATTGTTTTAATGCAGCTTTAGTTATTTATTTAACCCTCCTGGGGTCTTAGCTTAAGGGTCTTGTCAGACCATCAGTTCCCAAAGCCACAAAAAAAGAAGAACCTTGTAAAAGCGCACATGAGGTCCTTGTGACCCCTCACAAAGTAAAACAAAAAAAAACTCATGGGATCCAAATGACCCCATCTCCTTTTACCTTAACCAGTAGGTAGGTTAAGGTATTAAAGTACTAAGAATATTTTTTTAATTCAGGGATATTCAACACAACCAAAAAGGTTTGATTAAAAACAAAAAGGCACAAAATGTCTTTGGGATTCAAGGAACATTCATACAAAACCACTTGCTTTCTCCTTGTATTGATTGATTTTTCATGTGACTTGGTATAAAGTGGTGGAATTTGTTCATGCCTTCTCCTGGCTGATGCCTTTGCAAACCTATTTCAAATTCACTTAAACTTACTTTCTTAATTAGACTTATGATATCTGAGGACAATGAAAAAACAATGAGTCCTTTAACTCCATCAAAAGGTTCTTGATTTAAGTAACAGATTTTTGTGTTTTAGTTGAATTGTTCATGATATATCAGATATTAAAGGTTCCGGTTTGAACCTTTCCGATCAGGTCGACTGTAGGTGGCAGCAAACCTTCTTGAATTAGGAATACAACTTCTTTAGACTCCGAGATTACATTTATTTTTGCACTTAAATTATTGTCCTCGTCTGTTGCACATTAGTAGATATTTTTTCACACAAATGCAGCAACGATTGTAGCCATACTTTCTGGAAGGGTTCTCCTGTAGCTGCCTTAAATGCTCCCTCTTATTGTAAATTAATTCAGATCATCCTGTTCATTTTACTGGTTGTGCCAGAAACACACAGCTAACACTAAAAGGAAAACCAGGCAGACAAATTCCTTGATCATTTCCAGGCTATCCTACTCTTTATTTGTTGCAAATTACAGTACCAGGGAACTATTCCTCGGAGCACGCAGAGGGAATATTTACAGAGGCGCAACATTTAGCATACCTTCACAGAAACAAAAGGAAAAATCAAACCAAAAAAATTTCAGTCACAAACAGAGGCATTCAAGTAGTAGTACTGTTATACAGGATGTATTTGTTGTATTTTTTTCTTTTACTTTGTTTCTGTCTCTTTAACCCCAGTTAGCATATGACCAGTATATGTGCTAGTATGACTTATTATACTAGTAGATATACTTTTTTTTTTTCTGTTTTTGGTTTTTATTGAACTGGGTGTCAAGGATTGGGGTACAGTGGTCAAACCTTCTGGTGGAGGGAACCAACAGGTTCATGAATGCAAAATTACAGCAAGCAGGAGACGTGGGAGATGGGCTACATGACTCGACCCCCCACCCCTTAGGTGCTACTGAGTCCTACCCCAACCCTCCCTGTCTACGTTTCAAGATATGCAGCCCAGAGACGACAGAAATATCCAGACAGAGGGGAGGAGAAAACAAACAGAGTTATTGCCTCTGAGGATGGCTCATCACAACTACGTCAACGTTCGGCTTTGGTAACAGAACCAACACTGTGAGCGATACTGAATCTCTACTGTAGTCTATATTTACAGTATGTGAGGCCTTCTGCTGCCTCATCAGTCCATGTGCGTGCCCGTGATAAAACATCTATCAAAATAAACACCTGTCTATATCGTATCTTCAGCTGAGGGGTGGGGTTGGATGGGGTGGGGTGGGGGACCTTACAATTAATGTCTGTATAATCCACGAAGTGTGCAATGAAGGACGGGGGTGAGGAGGTGGAGGCTCGTGGGGCGGGATGTTCGACAGCACCGAGGGGAGGAGTCACGATATCGAGGGACGGGGGTGATGGAGGAGACAAGGCGAAGGTGTATGAAAGCAAAGGCACTCCAAACTATAGTTACACTATACATGACTAGTTCTTGTTACAATAATACAGCTGTCATCTACTGTACTGTACAGGTAAGATTGAACATATGGCTGGATAAAGCTGATCATCGTCATCTAACAATATCCATAAACAATATCAGTTCAGCCCTGATTCTTTTTTTTTTTTCTTCTTTCCCAACTCTTTGTTTTCGCTCATAAACAGTACATGGGTCAGCGTATATACATACCTTTAACACAACATGGGAAAAAAATAATAATCGTAACATAAAAAACAAGATACAAGACGTACAAGTCAGAATTTTGGTGAGGAGCATTTATACTGTATATACAAATTGTTTTATTTTTTTTTCCTTTTCTTTTTTTAATGTAGTGAGTGTTCTTGGTAAATAAACACATCTGGACTGTACCGAGCAGCTCTCTATGCACTGTGCTGCGAGGACGAATGGTGGTTAACACTTTAAGGAGCGCGCTCGCAGAAAAACAAAATAAACAAAAACAAACAAAAAAACCACAAATAACTGTGATCATCTGGAAGAGAGAGGCGGATGCTGACAGGAGAACTGGTTCGTCGAGATGCTGCACCGTCGCGGAGTCCAAGGCAAAAAGGAATAAAGCAGGTGCTCTAAATCCACCTACAGCTTTTAATACACGCAACACAGGAGAGGAGCGAAGCTGCTGCTGGACTCCAAAGCTTCCAGCAAGAACAGGAGCAACAAACAAAACATCAACTTATCCAGATCCGTCTTTAGGCAGCGGCAAATATTGCCGCTACACTGCCAGATATGAGCTCACCATAAATGATTTCTGAACCATTGTAGTTATTATACATTTATCTATATATACTTTTTATACAGAAAGAAAAGTATTATATAAACTGTGTGTATGCTTGTTTGTACTGTATGTATATATTATACAAGCACACAGGAAGCAGATACACATCACATCCGTCGTCGCACACCCCTCCCCCACCAAAACGCTGCCCAGGAGTAGGGAAAAAAAAAATAATTAAAATAAAGACAATGAGTAAAACAGGCTGCTAGAATTAAAAACCCCAGGCGAAAGAAATAAACCACCCGATCTGCAGAGCTTCTTCCAGCGGACGTCATCATGCATCAACGTGTGCGAGAGGATGTGAGTGTGTCTGAGTGTGTGTAATACGCGTGCATGAGCCTCATGCCTTGTCTGCGGAGGTGAAAGGTCGTGGCGGACCCCCCTCTCCGGTTGGTCCTTCTGTACTTGGGTCATGCACTACAGGAGAAACCAGAGGAGGAGGGGGTGGATGCAGAGATGTTGTATGATAACGAGGGAGGGGCAGTCAGGAGGCGACGAGGGGCAGCAAAGGACTTTTTTTTTTACTTTTTTTTTTTTTTTTTTTACAGATTGTCCTCTTACAAATGTTAGGAGGCTACCATCGAGTATACATGTTTAGTATACTTGTAGTCTGCAACGCTTCTGCCCCTATGATTCCCTATCAAAGGGAGCATAGGGGGTTGGAGGACAGTTCAGACAGCTGGGGGTCAGAGGTGGAGGTCAGGGTGGCTGGGTTCATGTGGTCGTGTCGCCGCTGAGCCCCGGGCCGCTGCAGCATCGCCGCGCCGCCGCCAGGAGCAGAGCTGATCGCAGCTCACCCCCTGGCCAAGGGGGGCGCAATGGAGAGGGGGCTGTGGGCCGGGGACTGAGGCCGGGGCGGGGGGGTCGAGTGGGGTCTGCAGGCTCAAGAGGTGGAGGTGGAGTTGGAGGCTGAGGCGGAGGCGGTAGTGGTGTTGGGACCTCGCTCCGTGCTGCTGCCATCTGTGGGCAGGGAGAAGGTTAGTGAATGTTAGCTGAGAAAAACTGATTAAAAGAAAAAAAAACTAGAAATTTGAATTCTGTTTTTTCTATGCAAAAATGCTTCTTGGAAACAAAATGTATTGTTTTGAAACACGTGTCAAAGCTGAACATCTAATTCTGCTGCCAACTACTGCTTGGTGTCTCCTTATACTGATCACACACTATTGTGGGACGGCATCCCATTCTTTATCCGTTATTTTTTGCAACTTGGTCAGAGTGGTTATGTTGAACTACACAAGTAGATCCTGTCCCACAGCATGATACTTCCTCCACCACAAGCTTTAGGGAGTTGGCAGAGAGGATTTGGCAAATGCCAAGTGGGGCACAAACCACATACTCAACTCTGCTAATCACCTACAAATTCATTTTCCTCACTAATGTGAGAAAATGAATACATTGAAATAAACCAGCTTTCCAACAGCAAGAGATTTAATACCAAGAAGCATTATTACAACTACAAAGTAGCTGACAAACACTAACCTTGTACTCTAATTGACTTTTCAATCACACATTTTCTACCTATAATTAATCTATCAAAGTTTAACCTCCGCTCATTAAAATAAGGCAGAAACTGACCAATATAATTATAGTACATGAAAATTCTAACAATCATTGGTTCTGGAGTCATCAATTGTCAACCACAGTCTACACAAATCTACTTAACTTACAGGTGCATTTTAATAAATTATTGAAATTTTTATTTCAGTGATTCAATAGAGAAAGGGAAGTGAGTGCTTCCAAGTTGCTAATGGTAAAGAAAGTCTGCTGAAAGAAGTGCGGCTCTGACCTGTGGTGGCAGACACATTGGTTGGTGTCGAGGCGACAGCCTGGTTGCGGGCGTGGGCAGGGATGAGTATGGAGGCCAGAGAGGGATTACTAGATAGCTCTGAAAGATAATGAACAGAAGTTATCGGGTCATGCTGCTGCACAGCTTCACTAAACCCTGGAGAGACACTCAGGTCTGTCAAAAATGAACATTTCCATGAGTTGTGCATGGAAACGCGGGATTAACTGGAGGAAAAGCTGAACGCGGAAGAATCAGGAAATAGAAAAACTCCCACAGCGGGAGGCGGGGTGTGCTCAAACCGAAGCAGATAAAGCAAAAACAGACAAACATGAGAATGAAATAAAACAATTTCAAAGGGTCAATTTTCTTTCCTTATGTGACCAGCTTGTGTCTGGAGCGTACCCTGGGTGGTGAAGTTGAAGAGCGAGGGCTTCTCTCTGCCGTTGGGCAGCTTGATGTTGGGGTCACGCAGCTCATCAAAGAAGGAGTGAGCGCAGGCCTCCAGAGGGGTGAGGCGCGCCGTGGGCGTGTACTCCAGCAGGCGAGAGCAGAGGGCGATGGCCTCCGGAGGGGTCCGAGGCCGGAAGACCTGAACAACGGTCAGAGACAGCATCAACGTGTTAAGACTGGCTGTTATCGCCATGCAGGTAGACGTCTGGACAGCTAAGGTACAACCAGGGGAATAATTTAAACGTTTCTGTGATCTGGCACTTAGAGGGCAGTGAATTAAATGCAGCTGCAGAAAACGACCCCAACATGTTTCCCACACATCCATGGAGAAATTTATATTATTCTAATCAGTTTCTTACATCCAATTTAAAAATAAGTAAAATATAAATTCATGGTGAACTGTAGTGACAGATATTTCTACAGAAGTACCACTTGTATGGGGAACCTGGAAACATCGAAAGAAAGAGAGAAAGAAAGAAAGAAAGAAAGAAAGAAAGAAGGAAAGAAAGGAAGAAAGAAAAGCAAGGAAGGAAAGAAAGGAAGAAAGAAAAGCAAGGAAGGAAAGAAAGAAAGAAAGAAAGAGAAAGAAAGAAAGAAAGAAAGAAAGAAAGAGAGAGAGAGAGAAAGAAAGCAAGAAAGAAAGAAAGAAAGAAAAAAAGAAAGAAAGAAAGAAAGAAAGAAAGAAAGAAAGAAAGAAAGAAAGAAAGAA
>CAEFZX010014472.1:0-27208 GCA_903066825.1 Alfaro cultratus | reverse complement strand
ACAATGTCAATAGTCATGAAAATAAAGGAAACTCATTGAATGAGAAGGTGTGTCCAAACTTTTGGTCTGTACTGTATGTCAACAGATTTGCTCACCTGTAATATTTTAAAAGCTCAAATCAAAACATTTTCATTGATTTGACCAAACCAGGTCACTATCAATACAATAACTATTTTTCACCAAACAATATGTTTTAGACATTTACATTTAAAATATCTTTATTGAGAAGAAAATGGACCTGAAGTCAAATTTCTTATTTGTGTGATAAACTTGGCGAATAAAGTTTTTTTTTTGTTATGACAGCCCATCGAGGCCATTGTAGACAAAAAATAAAAAACTAAGTTTTCTCCAAAAAAACTCATACATTTTTAGATTAATCTTAACGTAACAGACATTTTCTAGACAGAGATTGAAAATGTTTGAGTTTGAGAAGTTGAAAATTTGCTAGAAAAATCAGACATTTTTAGGCTAATGTCAGAAGTTTTGTAGTAAAAACTTTTGTGATCCAGAAATTTCCAAGTAGTTTTTTTCTTGAAAATTTCTGAGGTTTTTACAGCAAATTTTTTACTTCCCAAACTCAGACATTTCCATGCTCTTTTTTTTCTAGAAAATTTCTGACCTTAATCTTAAGACGTGTGCGTTTTTTGGTGTAAATTTACCACTCCTTCTCTTTTTCTATGTACTATGGCCCTAATTCTCCACCAAAGATTTAATTCTGTCTTTTCCTCTTTAGAAATTAAACTACCACAATGTATAAAAACACAAGTGCTCTGTCGCAGCTTGAATTCAACCTTGAATCATTCTCTGCACCATGTATTTACATCCGAGCAGCAGCTGACGCCATCCGGCGAAGTCTCTCTCTTGCAGATCAGTCGAGTGTCTTTTCAAGGAGCACACGCCTGTTGAGGAAGGCCAGATGGTGCGATCAGCTGGCCTCCTCTCAGCGCAGCGTGCATGTGGCTTGTCCTCACTCAGATCCCTTTGTCGTCTAATGCCTGCTTGGATCTCCGTCAACCTGCGCCAGGCTGGCTGGATCAAACAGAATATTTACAAGCCTTTCCCGTGTTTTCTTCGGCTTTAAAAAGAATCGGGCAGGTTTCTGCTTCTTCTGCTCTATTTTCTCCTTTTTCAAAAGAGATGAGAGCTGGAGGCTAACCTTGCACTGCTAAGATGGAGGAGGATGATTCTGAGCCTTCATGTTGGCATGGTTTCTATCTCTGCTTTGGCTTGATTTAATAAGAGCCTGCAGTGTTGAGTAGTAACTAATTACACTGCAAAAACACAATCTTACTTTCTAGTGCAAATATCTTAGTATGTACACTTGAAATAAGACAAAACTAATTTACAAGTGACTTTTCATCAAATATGAGTTTGTTCAAAGTCAATAATTTTGCAATATTGATGACAAACTATTTGTTCTATTGGGATATTACTTAACTTATAACAAGACATTTTTTCCATGTTGTAAGTGAAATAATCTGCCAGTAGAACAAATACTTTTTCATCAGTTTTAATGACTTGTTGACTTAGAACAAGCTCCTGTTTCTTGCTGAAAAGTTTCTTGAAAGTTAGTTTTGTCTTATTTCAAGTGTTCCAAGATATTTGCACTACAAGCAAGATAAAAACATACTTAGTAAGTATCTGTCTAGGTTTGTCAGACTGAATTTAATTTGTGTTTGGTGAATACCAATGAAATCTGAATATTAGATATTTTTCTAATGCATTAAGTTGATCATGTGTAGTATTTCTAAACCAAAGATATTAGTTTGTTTTGATTTAAACTGAATGTATGTCACACTAACAGAAGTGAAAATAAAATCTGAAGTTATTAAATGAATTATTATGACCTTAATTACATAATATTACATAAGCATTTTTCCAGGGGTTTGTGCACTTTAGAATGAACTTTTCACCTCACGTCATTGTCTAATCAAAATATACATGCTTCATTTTTGTCCTGTCAATTCTAACAAATTTGGTGGAAAACATCCCTGTAAAGAAAGTAAAAGTCTCTTATTCACCAGTGATGCATGCAAGTGATGACTTGAAGAACTAGAAGTATACTGGCAGCTGTTTTTAGGGTTACAGCTTTAATTGAACAACGTTACATCTGATGCGCCGTGCTTGTAAACGTGCACGTTAAGCCTCTTGATGTTTTCCCTGAACGCCCTTTTTACCGGCCACTTCCTCAAAGCAGGCGGCATCAGCAACATTATGATTCAGCATCAAGGACATAAATACTCACTGATTAGAATGTTCTACATTGAAATATTCAAGCTTAAATATGCAAATATATGCACAGGCTTATTTCTCACCTGCAAGCTGTGGCTCGGGAATCTGAGTAATCAACGCAGCACAGTTTAATCTTATAACAAAAAGAAGATATTCCCATCTGACTGTGGGATGCATAACAGAAAAACATCCATTCTGACACCTTTATTCTCTGTCTGGCGATCACAAAGTCAATAAAAACATCTCACACCTGCTTAACTTTCAGAGGACCAAATTAAATGTACTACCAAGAGGCATTAATCAAAAGCTCCTCTGTAGAAGGATGAATTGATGAATTATCTTATGACAAGAAGTGGATCACCAAACATAAGCAAATATTTGGCACCTTAGGCAGCACAGGGTGACAGAAATATTTTATTTTATTTTTTTTCTGTTTGCAGAATCCATATCCAATAGATGGTATTGATCCTGGAAGCAGAAGTAAATGAATTTGTTTGTGACTTAAGATGACTGGAATAAGCTGTGGAAGTTCTCTGGAAAGGAAAGCTGGAAGCCTGATGAGGTTGCAATTAAAAATATACTTCACCATCAAAATGTTATAGAGTTTAATAATTTATGAACAAGTGATCTGTATGTATTACCCTGAAATTAATAAAGCATTCTGTAAAAAACAAACCTGATTGTGGTTTTGAATTGTGAAAAATCTACTAAATTTTTATTCACACTTTGTTAAATCTTTATCAAATCAGGGTGACTCTTCTGAAAAGCATAGTAAGACCAATTGTTATGCTTGGTAAGAGTTTGTGTTTTTACAATTTACTTTGCTAAGCTCAAAGTCCCTCATGTTGAAACGCCTCTTTACCATCACCCTAATCTTTAGCTCCCTCCACAGACTCTCAAACATACTCAAGTTGGGACTTTTACTGGGCCTCTACAAAAAGTTTATATTACATCCACGTAGGAGAAAAATGTTGATAAAAACTAAATACACCAAGATATCTGCTGAAATGAGTGACCAATAATTTCTCCAAACCGACATGATTTAGGTGTATTTCTTAACTATAACTTATTAATGTCATTTTCATGAACTGTATACACTAACATTTAATAAATCTTGACATTTATTTCTTTGCTCCTGTCAGACAATCTCTTCAAAGCTGCCACCTGTTTGTAAAACTAATTTTAATGCCATATTGTAGTAAAAAAAATAAAACAAAGGAGCTGGATGACAGCTGCACACTTCTTCCACTGTATGTGGAAGATTAAACAAAGTCATGTCAGTTTTGGATGATTTTGTGGATGTTTTACATCTCAGCCTGCTAATCTCTAAAGGTCAACCACTTACAGCTGTTAAGTACAAGTCCTCTGATACCTCTCTGTCTTCAGACAGAATAATGACTTTGTGACATGAATAAATGACAGACTGGTCTTTGTAGCACATCGTTGGGTATAATAAGCACTGACCATGATGATGTTATCTCACTGTGTAGAAGCTGCTTGGGAGTAGAAACATCCTGGTCTGGGCACCTTCTGCCCTTTTTTATCCTGACTGATGACTAATTAAGTCCCACAGGTCCAGGAATTACCAGCAACATGTGAGGAAATCAAACCATGGTGTAAAATGATCAGTGTTGCTATGGACACTTTCCTGACCTTTATCAGTTGTTATTTAGAGTTTTGCACACCTTTCTATGCATCTAACTTCTTTATAAAGGAAATAGATGTGCAATTTTCCTCCTCACACACATACATACACACAAATGTTCTCCCTCATTATCTCTACTCCTGCAAACCCTAATTAGCTTGCAGAAGGTCAGCTCACCTCTGTGGTATGAAACAAAGCAGGGACACACTTCATCGGCCCGGTTTTAACACACTCAACACACATTGAGCCTAAAATGGAAAAAGAAACTAAGCAAACAGTTCTGCTTGTCCAATAAATATCTCACACCAGGCGTTGCTGGTTTCAACTTGTTTTCAACAGAATTTTGGCTTACAATTGTTGCTAATTTAATTTATTATAATAAAGCATTATATTGTGTCAAATAGCGTAAATTAGCTTATAGTCGAAATGAGATACATCAATAATCTGGCAGTTGAGTTCATAACTTGCAAATTGTATTTGCCAGTTGTTTTGAACATTTTTAACATTTTTAGGGATTGAAATTTTATCAGAGTGTGATACCTGTGATACAAACTGTCTTTGTCATGTCGTATTTGCAGAAATATGACGGAGTGAGTGCTCTTAATAGCAAACAATCTTTGTCTTATTTTTCTCCGGTAACCTTGTCAACAAGAACTTAGGCAGGAGAAAGTAAAGGACTCGTAATGTCATGATCGGTGAATACACTTTATACGCTTTGTACCTTCTTTCTGTTATATTTCAATTACAAAAATGCGTTTATTAAAGATCTTCTGTTGAGAAAAGCAAGCTTTGTGTCTAGCTTCACATACTCGTGAGAACAAACTGAAATTAGCAAACCGTTTTGCTACCTAGCCTAGCACCATAGTTTGTGCTAAGCTAGGTCAATAGCATAGCTCACGATGTTGCTAACTACGAGCTGGTATGTTAGCAGAACTAGTGTTTATGATTACTGCCTTCAAGTCAAATCAAGTTTTTCTACATTTTTGAGTGTAATAATATGCTAATGCAATTAATATTTTTTGACAGCGTTTTGTACCAGCAGTTACCTGGGGTGCCAATAAGGGAGGAGGGTGTTGTACTTCTGTGAATTTTTATTTAAACAATCCATAAAAAAAAAAGATATATTTGTTAATTTTAAAATAGAGCAGAAAGTTGTCTGGATGAAAAGCAACAACCACCTAAGGAGAAATCATTCATGCCAAACCGGCACAACATCTCCACTGCTGTTTGCATGTCTGAACCTCTGGTGTTTTCCTGTCAAAACCAAAAGAAATGCTTCAGTGGAGTGAATCAGACATGTTTTTTTTGTCCCACAGGGTTGCCTTTACGGTTGAGAACTTCTTAATTGGATCAGAATTTCTGCATTGGGGTGAGACATTTTGAATAGAAACATAGAAAAGACTGGGGCCGCTAAGTGACTCAGCTGCTTCCATGCTAATGATATTTTAATGAAGTGATGGGACACATGGGAACGCTGACGCAAATTTTAAATACCTGGGAGTTTTTAATGAAAGACCGTAGTTTTATTGTGGGTTTCATTTATTCTTGCTGGAATCTAAAAACTAATTGGATACAGTCCTACAATTGCTATTCTTTATGTCCTTGCCTCATAGGACAGCTGTATTTATGGAAGCGGTTGCATGATAAAAAGTGGGACCACACTAATACAAATTGAATTAAAAAGCCTTTTTATGTTTTAAAGTAAGCTTAAGATTGTTGAGATGCACATAGTTTTGCTTCAATGAGGCCAGAGCAAAGTGAGCAGGATGATAAATGGTTCTACATATCAGAATCACAACCTCATCATGGATCTGTGTTAGCAAAGATAATATAAGTACTTCATGACTTATGACTGTGGAGATAGCATACGATGGTAGGAAAAAGGAGTGAAAAAATTATGAACTTCCCAAAGGAAATGCTGATTTTAAATATCAGCCTCAATTAGTGTTTTCTTTCCAGAGAAAAAGTGCTTTAATCTTAACTGGTAGCAATTCCCTTTAGTTTTTCCGTCAATATCTGCTTTCAGCAACCTGAATTAATGATGAATTAATTATATTTCTGCTTACTCTTGAATTTATTCTGTGGTTTGAAACCTAAAACAACATTATCAGGGTTTCAAAGACCTTTTGTGTTTGGTGCCAGAAAAAAAACAAACAATAAATCTTTGTAGTACTACAATTAGTTACCTCAATCGAAACCAACTAAAATGTATTTATTATTGTTAAATTATATTATACTTTATGTGTTTAATGGAATACATTGACATAAAAGTATTAAATAAGCATCTGTGAGTTTTAGTGGTAACTTTCAAACCTCTGCCTCTTTACCCTTTAAGATTAGCACAAATATAAAAATCTGTTATTAACTGATTAATTAGTCAGGCTGTCTGCTCCAGTAGCCAGTTGTCTAACAAAGATGCTGTTTGTAGCTTGCCAATTTGTTTTGAAACTGTTTTAACATAATAAAAAATTCATGTGCAACATATTTACAATTTTTAAATAAATCCAAACGACCATATTTAACTTTTTGTGGTGAAGGAAAAGTGTAGCTGTCTTCTTTCAGCCAGCTGACTGGCAGGATGAAGCAATATCTGGAAAGGAGCGAAATATTACTCTTGGCTCCATCCAGTAGTTTAAAATACCTTAATCCATTGACATTTTACATTCTCATTAAAGAGATATATTTTTGCAAAGAAAACAATCTATTGTGTGATTACTCTTCCTGTTTCCTTCCTGTCTCAGAAGCCATCGCTCCATAGACTGCTGACGATATATCCGCAAATTACCTGTGTGCTTCCATAATGATGAAAAGGTCAAGTGGGATTTATTTGTGTTTCATACTAAAGTACGTGTGAAATACTGTGATAATTGCTCTTTCACATTTTAACACTTTCTCTGTTATTTTAAATTTAAACCCAACAACAAGAATATGACCAGGATGTATCTTGAGGAAGGAGCAGAGAAAACCCACAAAAGGGCTTGAACAATACCTAACACTGAGCCCTCCATCCATTGCCATTACCCACTTATCCATGCAGGGACTGGTGGTCATCTGCAGCAGGTTAATGGGCTAGAATGACAACTTCAACCAAATTGAGATCTAGGTTTTTAAGCAAACCAAAGTTTGCCTCTTTGGTCCGTAGTTTGATTACATTCACACCTCCCCAAACGAACCGGACTTTCTAGGCAAACAAATTAGAGTTAAAATAAAGCAGACCAAACCGGACTGCTGTGAATGCATCTTAAGTTTAGTAGCTGAACTGCGATCCAGTTACTTCATTCCTCAACATACCAGTAGTGAAGCAGGGAGTGAAAATGAAAATGACTTTTTTTTTTTCCAGCACCTGAGAAAACAAAAGCAGCATGTGTGTTGATGTTCTGGGCAAGATAGTTTGCCCAGATAGTTTGTTAGATTTAAAAGAAGAAGCTCTCTTCTTTTAAATCACAATTGTTTTTTTTGTTTTTCTTAAACCACAAACACGTAGAGGAGCAGCAGGGTTTCAGAAAATTGGAACGAGCTTAGAATGTCTTATTAGCCAGCCCACAGCTCTCCTTGGGGAACAAACGGTAAATTAAAGCTGCTTGTTTGGAGACGGAAACTTGCATGTGTTGCATGGGCTTCCGAGGCAGTCTTGACGAAAAGTGATCTATTTTCCCAATTTAAAGGACCAGCGTCAGTGAATGTGCTGTATATAATCCCTAAATCCTCTTAATGCTTTCTCTCTGACAGCAGAACTGCACCAAGTGTTTCCCTGCAATAAAAAATTCATATAAAAAACCATTAGATACTGCTGGAGAAACCATGCAGCATAGAGGATTTAGCTGCTAGTTATTCATAGAGGGCAAGTTTATCAGAGAATTTGTTGGTGTTAGCATGTTTTATTTCATCGTCAAGCAGAAAAAAAAATCTATTTTTGGGTAAAACCATTTCTAGAAAACTAGAGGTCTTAAATTGAATTCAGAGATTTTTTCTGCCATCTGGTATATTCTCTTGTCGGCACCTGTTTGATCTCGTATTTCCCATTAATTTGACTGCAGCCATTTTGCTTCACACATTTATTTGGTGCTTTTCTTCTTTAGGAATGCTTTTAAGCACCTTTTATTTATTAAATTAAGGCTATTTATTAGCTTGTTGTTTTAATATGATTGGCATAGAAGCTTTCTGTCTGTGTCTTAACAGCATTCATGTAACTACTGTCCAGAACAGTCACTTTGATTGTCCTTATTCTGTATGGTTTGTAAAAGTACATTGCTGGTTTATTTTACAAATTTTTTGTCTCCACTGTGTTGAAGACGATTCAAAAGAATAGAAAGGGAACCATATTTTTGCTTGACTATTGTTCATTCTTTGATTGTTACTGGTCACTGTCACACACCTGGTGTGATTTATGTCTTTTCCTGGAAAGCCCATGCTGTTTTCATGCTTCCACGTCAGTTTGTTGACCCTGAATCCTAAAATATCTTAGTATACTTGAAAGAAGTCAAAAGTAGCTAATAAGTAACTTTTCAGCAAGACATGGGAGTTTGTTTTAAGACAATAGATCCTTAGTATTGATTTTAAAAAAAAGTACTAGTTATACCAACAGATTGTTTAACATATGTCACTTTCATAATGTTTTAATTTCCATCCATCCATTGCTTTCTTCACAGTTTTTGACGCTTCAAACAGTCATTGGGCGAGAGGCGAGGTACGTCCTGGGCTGGTCTGCAGAGCTTTCAAAAGTCTTTTATGACATTTGAGATAAGTTGGCAGATGGAGTCTTTGTGCTTCAAAGACGTCACAAAGACTTCACAGGAGGTCATGCAAAGTTACAGAGAACAATGAACACACTTTTACAACCCACATTTACACCAATGCAGCAATTACTGATGATGAGCACAACAGGTTGAAAGGCTGGATGTGGAATTATAATTTGGTCTTTCCACAGCGTGCGTTGATCTTTAAGGTCATGAACGTAGCAATCACACAGGTTTTCACATTCACAGCCGGTGAAGCAGAATGGTTGTGTTATCATCAAAACACTGAGATCATAATGCGACAAGAAAAATACAGGCTTGTGTGACACAGCTGTGCCTTCAGCTATGAAAAATAATATACATTTAGGCGCGGTAATTAAAGATGTGTCTGACATATGTGAAGGTCAACAAGAGATTGATTACAAAAAACTAGATTTCTCTTAAACCCGTCTTTGAAATTATAACTACAGGAACTTCAATGAAACATGCTTATCTATAAAAACTGTTTGATTTTAGTTAAACTTTCAGTTTTTCTGTTTTTACTTACTTTTGTTTTATGGTGATTGGCATTCAGCTTAATTATTCTCTACTGTCATAGAAAACAGATTATTACCTAATAAATAAAGCAACACAAATACACTTCTTCCATTTTCAACGTATGATTGTTATATACTATAAAAGTTCCCACACCAAATCTCTCTGTTAACCACACCTAATAACCCATTTAAAATGAATTTCTCTATACTTGGCTCCCACATCCTTATTCTCATCCTCTCTCTGGAAACTAATGAAACACTTTTTATTCTTACTGTTTTGTTTAATGTACACTACCTCCGCCTCAACCTAGAAAGTATTATTTCTTTTCTCGTGTGCCGAGCTGCTGGTCTAACTTACACATTTGGACGAATATAACAGGAAAGGTTTCACTTTTGATCTTCATCCCAGCCATGTTGCCAGAGTTGAATGCTGCTGTCTGTACATGATACTTCAACCTTTATCTTATAAGTCTGAAACTTAGCTGAAATATCTTTCTCATTTCTTTTGACTCCTGCTGGGAACTATTGAAACGGAATCTTGCAGATTGAGAATCGAACTGCATAAAGCATTGACGATCTTTATTTTCATCCACTCCCCTTGGAGGTGCCACTTTCTTCCACATTTCTCTAATCCTAAAATGACTGTCTGCTCGAAGTTCTTCCATTTCTACCAAGCAGACTGGTTCAGGTAAATCCCTAAATCTCGATTTGCAGGTACAAAGCTTGTACCTGCATAATATCTCATTTGTGTAACAGTGATTTGACTGCTGATCCATAACCTACACTATAATAATGCAGAACACATCTAATCAGGGCCGACTTTCTCCAAGCTAACTGAGATGAAAATGAACTCATCCTCCCACCTGCCTCAACCCTCTCAGTCTCATTTTCATTGTTCATTGTCAGACATACTGTATGTGCCATAATATAGCTCCAGGTTTCATTTTTTTCCTTTAGTGATAAGGTATACTGTCACAAGTCACCCTATGGATTTATACATATTCATTTGCATCTTTTTAAAAAAAATCTTTGATTAGTCCTTAATGTAGACCATAAAGTTATATAAATTATTATTCCCTTCAGAGCCTATGTTTCCTGTCAAAACTGTCTGTGATTAGAGATGCATGGATTAAAATTTTATGGCCCATTTCCTAACTTCACAAATGTTAAAAGCTGAAAATGGTAAAACAAACCAACCTTGCTTTAGTTTCTCTCTCTCACTGTAGTGGTCAGAGTTATGCCAAACTATGCCTGATTTAGTTCACTTGCTTTTATAAATTAACCGCATTTTCATGTTATGTAAGCGCTGTCTTCAAATTCACAATGTCTACTAAAGTCAGAAAACTGTAAAATGGTTTCTCAGATCTTTTAATTTTCTTTTAAACACCTCAGTGACTTTGATAATAGCTCATTTCCAGTCTTTTTTTTAACCCAATAATAGCTTCCAAACCAAATTTTCTTGCTAGCTGATTTTCTACTTGCTGACCATAAATAAATTTTATTTAATTGCTTTTGGACCCAACAGGGTTTCACAGAAAGTGGCAGTGTTTGCTTGATGGGACATTTGAATTCACTAGTTTGGTAAAATTTTAGACCCCAAGACCAGTTTATGTCACAAGTCGAGTCTTGGAGTTATAATTTATCTTACAAGTAATGTTTCAGCATGATATAAAATTTTATTTTAAGTAAATAATTTGCTAATATTAATGAAGAAATGCTAGTTCCACTGGCAGATTATTTAATTTTTATTTAAATTTAGCACGTTATAAAATAATCTATTGGTAGAACTAGCGCTTTTTCATCATTATTACAGAATTACTGACTTAAAACAAGCTCCTATATCTAAAAGTTACTTGTAAGTTTGATTCATGTAATTTCAAATGTACTAAAACATTTGCACTAGAAACTAGACCAAAAACACTTAAGATTTGTGTTTTTGCAGTGTACAACCTAAATATCTAAAACACACAACATATCTGTAAGTAGCTGTTTCTCAAGCAAATTCGTCTTCATATTACTGGTAATTACATAAAACATTATTTTAAAAATGAAGGAGAAAATACAGGAAATCATAACAGTTTCCATCCTAAATATTCACCTATTAAATGTTGAACTTCAGCTCCAATGTAAATGCTGTTCACTAACTAAAGTTTTGGCCATTAGCAAGTGTATTTGGGGGTTGTGCTGACTGTGAGGAGGAAGTGAAGGTTTTTTCTCAACATCCATCTGTCTCTAGTTTGGGTCATCCAAAAAATCTGAAAGATGGAGGATGTGCTGACAAGATAGGAGGAAAAGGGGGCTCAAATCACAGCCAACTGGACTCACACAGCAGTACTGCAGAAAACATCTGTGCATCTGTGTGATCACTTTTTCCAGCTTTACTCACTTCAGAAGAAGCAGTTGTCAGGGTTTGAAGTTTTTTTTGTAGTAACTTTTCTCCCCCTGGAGTTGCATCAGGGATTAATAAAGCATCTGAATATCAAATATACATGAGATGATTATTGCATATGCTTGATGTTTCCAAGTGAGGGCTTCATTAATTAACCCTCACCCCCATTTCTGTGCAGCACGTGTGTTGGCGGCTGGTGGGTGTTGAGCTGCAGATGGCAGGGGAGCCTTCGGGAATCCGGTGTGGGCTATTTGGAGCTGCTGCGTTGGCGAGCTTACACTCCAGTCCGGTTCCCCAGGTCTGCATGTGAGCAGTGGATTTTCTCAGGAATAACAAGGTGCGAGAAAAACGGTGAGAGCAAACAGGGTTCAAAGTCACTGTAGTAACTAGTTTTCGTTTAAGAAAATGTGCGTTAGTGTCAAAGGGATGTTTCCGATAGTACTGAGCTTTGATCAAGGAAGATTACTGTAATGTTTTCTTAAATGTGCCCTATTATGGTTCCTTGAACAGGTGAGGTTGGGATAGCTCTATGGGCTATACAAAACATGTTCATTGTATTTTTTTGCTCAAAATCTTTCTTAGACAATCAGAATCCAAATAAGCTGCTGCTTGCTTTGCCCCCAACTCAACGTTTGCACTCACATGTGAAAATGGCTGCAAACAGATGCGCAATTATACAACCGTACATCTTTGAAAAGCAGAAATAGAGCCTCCTGCACAACCAAGAAGAATGCAGCTGACCAAATCCGTTGGAGCTCCGTTTGGCTTGCTAGGTAACGGCACGGTCCCCGTCGATTGTGACTTAACAATCAGGAGGTTTTTGAACGTCTCAATTTTGAAACACCAAAAAACACGAACTTATTGGCAGAAATGGTCGGGTGTTTTTCTTTAAATGCCTGGGCTGTTTTTAGAAGCACTTGAGATCCAAATGGAAGTACAAACCCATGCAAAATGTGAGTTTTACATAGTAGGTCCCCATTAAAGACCAATTTATGAAGTTTATCTGCAAAAAAATTATTTGGTGTTTACCCCTTAAAAAATGGAACTGCTGCACAGAACAATAAAATATAACAACATGCAAAAGGTGAGTTGTAAGTACAATACATCCCCAATACATAAAAAGCATTTATCTAACAACTGAAGGTAACATCATTACGTGATTTTGATATAAATTTGCACTATGCAGCAGTAAAATACTGGGCCTTTAAATTAAGGAAAAAACATTTAGAATACACAGTTTTTGTGGCTTGATCACATATAAATTGCGTTTCTTTGCAGTCTTGGTTCTGAAGCCTATTAGATGCTTTAAAAGAGGCTGAACTGAAAACGAACACTGGGTTGCTGCTAAGTAAGAGCTGGAGAAGCTTCATTATGACAGAACAAATCAGTGTTTCACACCCCAGCACAGACTTCCACGTTGTCAGAATCAGGAACATTCAGAGCTGTGACTGCGGCACGGAGATGACTGGATCAGAGCAGCATGCATTTATTACCGATACAAACATCCACCTGAAAATGTCACATTAGACAAAGTTTTCTACTGTGCCCTCTGATCTGTTTTTGGCTAAGAGAAATGCAGAACTGATGTAATCTGTTCGTCTGCGCTCCTCTTCATGGTCAGAAGCTAAAAACTGGAGTCAATTTATAATTTTCTCCAGTCCATTGGGCCAATATTCATTTAATTTATACTGTGAACTACAAACTTCAACCACTAATTTATATTTAATCCATTTGTGTACTCATTCTTGCTTCCAAAATTAGGATTATGATTTGGTACTTATTTCTAAATTCAATATTCAGTATTACTTGTAACCAAACTTGTAACTTAAGAAAGTTAAACAAAGGTTGATGCTGATCAGTAGTTAGACTTCTGAAGGTTATTCAGATTTTTGCACTGGATTTTATCTAGGGGTATCAGAGTAAAGAGGGGTGAATACACACTTTTCAGATGTATTTAATATTTGATAAATGAAAAAAACCAAAAAAAACAAAAACAACATGTATAACTTTTCTTCCTGCACTTAGGACTTACAATTTAATTATATTCTGTGGTACTGTACCTTTAAATTTGTTTTTAAAGGTACGATAAAGACTATGATTAAAGAAAAAAAGCCTTTTGTCTGCAAAAGAAGTTTTTTTTGTGGACAAAACCCTTTTTTTCCACAAAAGTACCTTTAAAAATAAATATGTTTTTAAAGGTACTACAGGATCCTAAATATATTACATTTAATGTGCCAAACACAAAAATTCCCATTCCCATTTACAACATTCCTCTACAGGATGCGATTTATCTTTACGACTTATTTTTATCACTGAACTGCTCACAGGAACTTCATTTAATCATTTTTATTGTTGCTGTTGTGGAACAAACAGTGGAAAAATATTAAAAATAACATTTCCAATCATCCTGTCAGTTTTGTTTTTTATTTTCCTTCAATAACAGAAGTTTATCATTCTAAATCAAAATCAAAATTCTCGTCATGAAAAATGCCCAGCTGCGCTCCTGCACAATGGAATTTGTGTTACAGGAGTGAGGCTAAGATGTTATATGCCCCAACATCTTTAAATGTTGGCCAATATGTTTTAAAAGGTACTACAACATCCTAAATATATTACATGTAATGTACCAAAACAACTCAACAGAACTTCTCTAATGCAGTCAGAGAACTGTGATATTTCCTTCTGTGTGGTCACACAAATGAAAGGAAGCATCTTCCAGCATTTTGTAGCGTCGCAGAATGCAATTAGAGGCAAGGATGCTAAACATAATTGTGTGTGACACATTTTAATTGTCTTTCATTTAGATAATTTTGGATCTACGGCGTAGAGCCGGACGGAAGGGCAGAAATAGGAGAGGACGCTCTTGGAAGGCAACAAGTCATTATGTTGCTCTGCGAGCCCAGAATGCCAAATGTGTGAAGTCAAAGCCAAAGAATATCACAGCCTGATTTATTCTTCTCAAAAATAAAAACCCAGACGCTGTTATCGACACACCTGCATCTCTGAAATCTGAAATACACACATTTTCCTCATAATTTAGTGAGTCCAGGAAGTATCCCGATAGAGATTTGGCTAATGAGAAGAAAGTGGGCAAAATAGAAACAAAACAAGCAAATCGAGCAACATTTGAACAAAATGATAGTCTTTGACAGCAGGGTTTAAAAAAACAAAATGAAAAACAGATTCACAAAAACTGGTGAAAAAGCATGTAGGGAGCTGAAAGAGTACAATCTTTTCCCTCATTCAAGCTTCAGCAGTGATTCATCTCCATTCACGCTGAGCTGGAAAATAATATATCTGACCCGGAGAGACTCCCTGCAAGGAAAGCAACAATAAAGGCAGCCGGTCCTTCCTGCAGCCTGAACGCTCATGGAAGATAAATCTCTATACAGAAACCGCAACACACTCACATCTGCTGGGCGCCTTGGACATTAAAGGGGCAGTATTATATAAAATCGGCTTTTTTAGCTTTACATCATGTTATAACGTAATTCCCACATGCCTGGAGTGTTACCTTAATTCTTTCATGCATGTTAGAGCTTTAATCTCCATGGCAACCATTCAGCTGTGCAAAACACCTGTGTGGATCTAGCCCCACCTTCGAGATTAAGGCCCCCCTGCTGTTCACAGAGAAGCCCTCCCACTCAATTCCCCCATTCAACTCCTTCAGACTAGCCAGCAACAATTAGCAAACACCTGGTGGAACTGCACATCTGCTGAGCTCATTGTCTGAGCTACTTCTAAGTGAAGCAAAATTTAAAAAGTTGTTAATGTCAATGCACTGCTTACAGAATATAGGTTAAGATTTTTCACTATAAAGCTTTTAATTATGAAATCCAACATGTATGAGCTGCTAAACCCACATTTTTAATTTTCCGCTATAGGAACTGCTCAAATAAAACTACATTCAATATTTTGCAAGTCTGGAACTGGATGATTAACCATAGGCTACATTATTTTTTGTGACTTTTTAAAAATACATGTCATAATTAGACATAATTAGACCTTAGCCTCTTCTTTCTAAAGAAAGTGTATTAAAATTCAGAAGCTCTATTCTGGAGAAATATTGGAGCCTAATGATCAGAATGAGTCACTGCTTCATGCATTGATGCTCTACCACACATTTACTTCTTGATCAGTTCTAACACACATCCCTAATTGAATATAATGAGGTTTGGGCAGAGCCCGTATAGCTCTAATATGCTGTCATAATCAAGTTCTCAATGCAGGTCCCATGTTTATGACTCAGGGATGGAGGCCAAATTGGATTTTCTCTCCACAGGAAAAAAATAATATTGCTATAACTCAATGTGGACCTGGAATAACATAAAGCAAATGTGACCCAAATCTTTGGAGCTTCTTACTAACTGAATTTGACAAACAGTCACAACAAAATAAAACTAAGCTAGAATGAAAACCCCAAAACTATTATAACTCTGCTCCAAACAATGTGAGTTGGTGGACCAAAACATCGGAAAGAGCTGGGTTTTAAAAAAATAATACTTACATCTTGGTTGTATATTTGTATGCCAATTCTCCCAGTTCTCTGTTCTTTTTTTAAATTACGCCGTCACATCCTTTTAAAAGAATGTTGGCATTCTGCAGCAGGACTAACAGATTCCCTTCAGTGTTTTCTGTGCAATAAGAGCTTCTCTTGCTCCAATTAGCTAGCTTCCTCATGCTCAAGACTTCTCCATAAATGATTCCTGCATGTCCAATGGATGTCACAGATCACCAAATGCCCTTTTAACGCTGCAGCTGCTCTTTGTATTTACAGCTGCAGCCTGCAGAGCAACCTGCTCTTCAGGGCACACATAAAACTCATTTGTTTTCTCCATGTTTGTTGCTCTTTGTTATAAAAGGAGATAATTACCAGTTGTTATTTTCTGCTGTTTTATTTAGCCTGAAGGATAGCTGAGCAGGTGCAATGTTTGGCTTTGTGTTTAAGATTTAAATTCAGTTGTTGTAGTTTATGGAAATCAATTTTTCAAGCTGTCACGAATATGAGGGGTTGATCTGATATTTTGTTTCTAAATATGAAGATTTTAAAATGTTCACCCCTAAAGCACCATCCACATCCCGAAACCCAGTGGTGGCCGAGTCAGTCATGCTGTGGGTAGAGATGGACCAATATTGTTTCAGTTTCTGTAAAATTTATTAAAATTCAAGTTGTGCTGTTTTTGCATATTGGTGTATCTAAGGATGCAGTACTTGAGCAGAGTTATCAAATTAATTTGTAATTCAGTACATTCTATGTCTGTTTTCTTAAAAAAGGAAATATTTTAAATCTATTCACACTGGTTTTATGTATCAGATTGATAATAACCCTCAGATATCGGTATCTATATCAAAAGTGATATGAGGAATATTTGCACAGTTAAATCACTAAGAAATACAAACCTGATACAAAAGACACTTAACTTATTTGGCTGCTGTTGTGCAATTTAAGATTTTCCCCCAGATATAACATGTAATTCAGAATCTGACGCTAATAACAGAAAATATATGGACAAATGCCAGAATATTACCCACACTGTTTGAGCCACAACTGACCTTTACAAAATGCAAACCACACCACAAAGGCTTCCAACACACATCTGGTAAATATAGAAATAACAGCTTTCTACCCTTATTTCACAGCCGTGGAGCTTCACCACCATCATGATGATGTTAAAATGCGGAAAAACAAGCTGAAATTTTTCTTTTCGATACATTTGAAACACAAACTGATCCTCTAATTGTGGGTGAAACTCTGTGGAGACCGTTTTCCTCGTGCTGTGTGGCATTCTGATTCTAGGGTGTAATAATGGAGGCAATCAGAGGCTCACGCCGTTTCTCCCACTGAGCTCACAACCCATTTGTGACATGTTTACCCTCAGCTATGAAAGCCTCCACCTTTCAGTTTGGCTTTTTGCCCATGCAGGAATCGTTCACCATCAGTTTGATTAAAAGAAACTCAGAAATCATGCAGGGAACATTTGCCCTGCTATCAATTTAGAACAAAATGATTAAACATCTGTTTGGGTTATTTGATCAGGAGCATGCAGCAGAGATTCATCTAAGTTTTAGCATACATGTGAGCTACTCCTTCCTTCAAAACTCAGTTTAATAAACTAAAATGGTTAAATAGTCTTTTTCTTTTAATAAAAGGTGCAATTAATCCATCGACTGTCTGTTGATGCAGGAACCCAAATCATATCATTTATTATATGATTTATTATATGATTACAAATGGTGATTTTTCAATCAAAGGTAATCAATTGTTAGCTGAACACTTTCTAAATGAAATTTAAAAAATATTAAAATCACTGTTTTTGCTTCACTGTTCTGTAATACTTTGCTTTTCTTTACCACATAAATTCCTAATATAATACAGTTTGTGTTTGTAACATTAAAACGTGGAGAAGTTTATAGGAGATTAATGCCATGGCGTATTAGGGCTATTGTAGAAAAAAAACCCCCAAAAAAAACAAAAGGAAAATCCCACAAAACAACTAAGAAATTTTTAGATCAATCTCAGAAATTTTCTAGAAATTTCAGTTTGAAAAGTAAAGGATTTGGTGGAAAAAACTGAGAAATGTAGATATTAATTTGAGAAAATGTCAAGACAAAAAACAATGACATTTCTGAGTATAACAAGTAAAAAATTTGCTTGAAAAAACTGAGAAATGTTGAAATTAATATCAGAAATTTCCAGTTTTTTTCAAAAATAATTAACTTATGAAACGTTCCATATTTAAAATTTTCAAAAAAAACATGTTTTTTAAAAACTTTCAGAGGTTTTGTTTTTTTGCAGAAATGAACTCCTTTTTATATTTCTATCTATCATGGTCCAAATATTCTGTCATAGATGAATAGTATTTCAAGGTACTGTTTAAGCACACCTGCTGCAGAGATTTTGAATCACAAAGAAGATTACGATGATAATGAACAAACATTCAGAGTTAAAGACTGAATAAAAACAACATTTGGAGTATCTGACAGCTTGGTCATTGAATTTGTCTGGGCTGAGAAGAAAGACTGAATCAATTAAAAGAAACTAAGTTTTGGGTTGTGGGCATTATGAAAGAGCAGCTTTCATTGGTAATATGTTCCCTAAAACTAAGTTTTATTGATTATTGTGGAAGCAATATGAGAATTTAATTTTGTTTTAACTTGTGGATGTAATTAAAGTCATGCAGCAGCAATAAAAAAGAATAGTCTGCAAATTGTGCTTCTTTAGGGGCCAAAAAATATTAATAACAGTTTGCAAATATTTTTCATGCCGAGCACCCTGCATGAAGGAAACAAATGTATTTAATATGCTGGTCTTCCAGTTGTTCCCCAGAGGTTTGGAGGGGCTCTTACTATGAAATGACTCAACTTGTAATGGTGGTGTTTCTCGCTTCTGCTGTTGTGCACAAAAACTCCTATAAAGAGGCTTTTAAATGTTATGAGTTTTAATAAAACACAAGAAGCCTAAAGTCTACAAAAGTTCTTAAGATTGATATTCATATTTTAAGCACCTGAATGAACCCACACATAACATCTCAATAAATTACATTGATGATAATGCTTTTAATGTAAATGAAATGTAAATAAGTTCTACATTTGCAAGCAACTGTATGTAATGCAGTAGTTTCTATATAAAATACATGCATATAAATAGCCAAACTATGGATTTCTGTAGCAGTAGATTCAAGCCACTAAACACTGCATAGATGTCAAACTAAAGGATTAATCATTGAATACTCCAATGAAGTGCATCATTCTGCATTTTGTACAGTTTTTTTATGTTTGCTGAACATTTTCTTCTCTGTACTTGTTCTCCGTGGCCTGTAGTTGTGGCAGACTGAATCACATGCAGCGCAACAAATGTCATCTACATCAATTTAGAGTCAAAGGTAATTGAGGCGCCATGAGAAACAGGAAACTGCATGGCTTTTATCTTGCCTCCATAGCAGACTGTTGCACACACTCAATTGTGAAATGATTGATTAATTCTGTGTGAGATATTTAACACTGAGGTTATTGTTTTTTAACCTAGCAATTTTTTAGACTTGTTCATAACTTTATATTTGATCTAACTGCTGTGGTTCTTGGCCTTCATGATGAAGTTTCTTCACTGATTCTGGCTGGATTAGTACTGAGATTAATCTCTGAGTTTAGACTCTGTTTACTAATCGGTGACGTCTCAATGAAATTGATTTCACTGAATTTAATTGAGAGGTACCTAAGAAAACGAGGAGTAAAAATTCACTCCACATCTCAGATTTTTATCATTATAAATCAATTTTTATCTTTTTTCCTTCGACTTAGCAATTTTCAGATCTTTTTTTCATAAAGTCCTAACAGAAAATGCTCCTAAGAGTCATTTTGTATACATGCTGATTACAATATAAAGGATGACATTTTATAATCTAATAGGTACATTTACAATATATTTTGTATAACTATACGGCTCCTTTCATGCTGTTGCACTTCGGTTGCTGCAGAGGTGAAAGAATGCAAACATTTGGAGTTCGGAAGCACTTTAACGTGACAGGCATTCTGGCTCCAAAGGCTCAGACAGCACATCTTCTTCTGAAAGTTTTCCACGATACTTTAAGCACTTGACACTGACAACTCAACCAGAATACTGAGCAGTTTTCTTTTTTACATCCCCAGGCCTTTTAAGTGTAAGACACTTCACAAAAGGCCTGATTCAGACTGAAGGTCTGTGTAGCAAAGCAGTGGCAATGCCTGGACTGTACTCTTATCAAATGTTTTTATCGGGTTTCATCATGCAGAAAGGCTTCAGAGGTACACTAGACATAGAGGAAGCCATGTCTGCCCTCTTGGAGACCCCAGTCTTCCATAAAACACACAGACAGTTCTCTACCTTCTGCTTTTACAACCCAGGTCTCTTCTGTACCATTCAAGTTGTTTTCACATCTGATAGTCCATTAGGCTATCAGGTTTGATTGGAGACCAAAATTGCAACACTTGTTACATTTTCAGCTGGTGTGGTTTGCTTTCACATTGCACTGTGCCAAATGATCCAAACTAATTGAAGAAACATGTTCTCCCTCTCCCCTGTGGTGGTGCTGCACCAAGAACCCCTGGAAAAAACAACACCAAAACCTCTGAAGAAGACACTAGCTATGTTTCATTAACCATAAAATTGCGAAAATTGAAATTCTGATTAGAAACACGGCAGTTTCCAAAAAACTCACATTTTGTGATGAAAAGTTTTTGAGCTAGGATGAGTTGATTTTTCAGCTGTATGGAAATGGATATATTTTGCAAAACTGCAACTGAAACATTTTCTCCGCATCACAGGAGTCGGATGATCAACAGCCGGATGTTACTACTGACGTAAACAAAGACTATGACAAGAAGTAGGAGGATGATATTTTGTTTTTGTTTTGTTTTTCAGACAATGTGCAGCTGGCTCCATCAGAGCCCTCTCAGCACCGCACAGTTCATTAAAAGTTGGGTGTCAGTCAAACATGTTGAATCCATAGCTCCATAGCTGCTCCCTTGTACACAAGGTTAGTCACTCCAACGCCTGAGTAAGACGCTGATGTCTCCTCTGATGGCTGATAGATGATGAGACCATAAGCTATTTCTCCCAATAGTGCTAGACTTCTGCGTTTGTTTTGGTTGTATTTACCCAGAATGCCCTGTGCCACACTCTGCTCCTTGCTCCAGTCGACTTGAATCCACATGCATTCGAGCCGCACCAGAGGTCACTTTAATTGAACCAAGACCTGGGTTTGCAGGCGGACCAGAGTTTGCTTTTTAGGTCTGATTGTGCCTTCACACCTCCCCAAACCAACTGGACTTTGATTAAAGCGGACTAAACAGGGCTGGTGTGACTTCACGATTAATCTCCATGTGTATGAATTGCCCCAAACTGCAACAACACTATGTCATTGCTCATTCAATTTTGAATATTTAACCACTTTGAATGAAGGGTTTGTCTGCTTTAGCAACCTGTAACATTTTACAAATCTGTTCTGTCTGCTTCAGAGATTTGGGACACACTCAAGTTCCCGCTGGTGCCATTCTGCAGCACCCACAACGTGCATGAATCATTAAAGAGGACGGTTTGCTTTGAAGTTATCAGCGACAGTCGGATGAGTCCTCTATGCATTTCCCTCAGGAATGGATTTATTCTTCTCATCCAGATATGGCTGTAACCTGAAACAACCCTGTTCTTTCATGTGATTGCAGGCAGCAGATCAGGACAAAACTTCAGTCCAAGTTCATTATGTATGTTTCTCAAATCTAAATTGATTGAAATCTGTGCGAATAAAAGCTCGGCTTATTACGTAGATTATATTTTCCATTGTAATCAAAGATGATATCTTTGTGTTTCGACTAAACAGTTCATGACTATTTGAACCAAAATCCAGATTTTTGAAATTGTTTTGTCAAATCAAATTACAGTGCTCTCATCTCACCCCCAACTCAACATTTACACTTGCATGTGAAAATGGCTGCAAACAGATGCACAATTATACAACTGTACATCTTTGAAAAGCAGAAGTGGAGTCTCCTGCACAACTGCAGCCAGTGGGTTCTGAATAGTAAGTCATCAACAAAACACTTGTATTTTCCAGCTGCCATTGTACAGCGCATACAGCCAAGCCTAGATGACCAAACATGTCACCATCTGACCAAACGTACTGGAGCTCCACTTGGGTTACTGGGTAACTGGCTGAGCTTCACTGGCGTTGCTAGGTAATGGAATAGGTTCCCTGACATTAGGTGAAGGGCAGTGCCTTCTGATTTTTGACGATACATTCTGGAGATTTTTGATACGGCTAGTTTTTGAGAGATGAAGAAACATTAATTTATCGCCAAAAAATGACCGGGTGCTTATTTAAGTGCTTGAACTGTTTTTAGAGTCAGTAGAAACCCAAATCAAAGTACAAAAACATGCAAAATGCTCATTTTAAGTTTTGCTGTAAATGTGAAAGTGAAATTATTTCTCCCTGTTGCACATGGTGTTTTTTTCTTAAAGATAAAGCCTGAAATCTTTCCTACTGACAGTGAAATACAAGCCTGTTTATTTAACGCCGCTTGGCAGGATCTAGCACTTACTACTTAAAGTGAGTCTCACACACTCCAATCTGCACATATTTTCCTTTTCTGATGAAATGTCACATGTCTTTCCAAGTGGAAATAATCTGTCTTTTTCTTTAGCACAAAAAGACCCTCAGACCCATCGTTTTCCATTTCTGCCCTCGCTGCAGTTTCTCTAAGCTCCTTATGTGGTGGACTGGAGGAGCTGTCTGCTGCAGTTCAGCTTTGGGAAGGACAGATTACTAAACTACTAATGCAAGTGAAAGTTGTTCTTCACATACTGACCCAAAAAGAGGATATGTAATAACACTGAGGCCAATATTAAACATAGAGGTTCAGCCTGGAGCCCAGTGGGGTTGTAGCTTTCTTCAGGAAAACATGAGCTGGATTACTAGTGAAAAACAGGTTATTTGCCAATGTGTCAGCTTATACCTTTAGTTGATTTCAATGCAAATAATACCAATGAACACACTATGTGCTGAATGCAGTTTATTTCTGCTACTACAGCTCTTCCTGCATGAAATAATATTCAGTCAAAGGTTGGCAAAAGAACAAAGTGAGCAGCGATAGGACATTTTTAGACCTCCCTCTAATATCCCTCCTGAGCAATCAGACTTTAGTTACTCGCTTTTTATGCAGATAAGTTCATGAATCATTTCTGACTACACAAGTTGGTTTTACCCAACAGAAAGCAGTGACTTTAACACTATAGAACATTAAGAGAGGCATGTTCTGTACATCCAGTACTGAAAAGAAGCAGATAAGAAATCAGACTTCCAGGTGACAAATTTACAAAAATATACCGTAGCTTTTTTTTGCACTAAAATGTAAAAGTTTAAATGTGTAGTGCATGCAGATACCTCAGATTTCAACCATTTTTCCTTCCTCTGTCTCAAAACCATTTTTTCACTCCACATTATGGATACCGGACTATCAGGTGTGAAAACACCTTACAACACAGAGCATTACAATAGGAACTTGCTTTAAGTCAATAATTCCTTAATATTGATGAAAAAGTACTAGTTCCCTGGGCAGATTATTTCACTTGTGACTAAGGTGGAAAAAATTTCTTACTATACGTGAAATAATCTACAAATGGCACAACTACTTTTTTAAATCAATATTAAGGAATTATAGACTTAACCAAGCTCCTATAGCTTCCTGAAAAGCTATTTGTAAGTTAGTTTTCTCTTCAAGTGTACTGACATATTTGCACTAGAAACTAGACCAAAAATACTTAGATTTTGTGTTTTTGTGTAAAGTGACTGAAAAATTCTTGATACATTATTTTAGTTAAACGTAGCGTGCTGACATTACAAATAAATGATCCAAAGAAGCTGGATTGTCTCTGGTTCTTGGTCCTGTCAGGAGAAATGCAGGTGCATCATGGCAGCGATATCGCTCTCTTCTCAGTCGCTGGCAGTAGACCCAATAGTTGGGTGCCAGAAAGCAAGGCAGCAGAGGAGAGACAGTGGAATCACAGAAAAAAGAAACAAGGTTTATTGTGGCGCTGTGACAACTTAATCGGAACACATTTTTGGAAACAAGCCTCTCATGGTCCACGCATCGGCTGTGTTTAGTGGTCCCTTTGTAAATGTCAGGGATGAAGCTGAAATGCCAGGCGTCTGTGTTCTTCTGGCATTCATGTGTCCTGCAGCCGAACAACAGCAGATATTTACATAAACACGGTACCAAATGTCTGCCCTGAACAAAGCTTGGCAGCATCAACTTCAAACAGTAAAGTCCAAATCTCTCTGATCACACTCTCCTCAGACGTTACTTTGATCTATCTGGAAAATGTATGCTTTTCTTCACTGTTTCTGTATTTGAAATAGGAGAAAATTCTTAGTTTGTACATAAATATTTAAATACAATGATCTTGGATTGGAGTACCTCATTAGCTCTGTTTCCCTTGACTTAAAATGCATTTGCTTAATAGACCATGTCAATCAGAGAAACCCTCAAATTTCTTGATAAATTGTATTGTAATTAGTGCAATAGAAACACTTTTTAGACCATTTAGATGGTGGAAAAGACAAAGACAAAAGGTGGTGGTCGAAGGATGATGGTGTTTTTTAATGGTTTATTGCTTGAACAAACATATTTATGTGTGATTTTGAGTTTCTTATTTAATGGAAACACCACAAAAATGTCACTTTTCATTACATTAGTGGAATATAGACGAAGTTTTGTGCACATTTGTATTGGAATCAGATATTAATGACATTTATTGCCAGCCTTCTTACATCAGTCTAGTTTAGTGAGTTTTACATCTCAGATGTTTGAATTACAAAAGATAAACAAAATGTTTAGTTTTTATTTATTTATATGGAATCCATATGTTACGTGATAAAACCAGGTGACCAAATATGCTGGAGCTCTACTTGGGTTGCTAAGGCGATGGACTGAGCTTTGCTGGGGTTGCTAGGTAACAGACTGGGCTTTGCTGGGGTTGCTAGGTGAGGCACAGTGCCTTATTTGTGACGTTACATTTGTTACGTTTGTTTAAACAACTTATTTCCAAAAAAACATTGTTTTTTAAGTGCTTGGACTGTTTTTAGAAGCAGTAGAAATCCATATGAAAGTACAAAAACATACAAAATGTGAATTTTACGTAATAGATTTCACACGTTTCTGTACTTCTGTTTTTTTCATTCTTCATTGTCTGGTATTATTAAACTTTCCTAACAAACTTAATTTGGAGTTTTATCAGCTGTGCAGCATAATCACCTAAATTACCAGAAATAAACACTTCATATATTTGTGTGAAATGAACCCAAGTGTGTTTAATTTTTTAAAACTGAATTACTGAAATAAATTAACAGAATGTTCCAATCTGTGTGTGATTCTGCTTAAGTTCACAATCAGACTTGGCAACAGCTAACAACTAGTGTTTACTTTCTGCTCAATAAATGGCACTTTCTTCTGATGAAATGAACCTGCTTTTATACAGACGCTTGTCTTTCCTAAAGCTTTTTTTGGTAGAAATACTAGATGTTAAGACCTTTCAATTAGTGAAAGATTGTATCCAGCTTCTTCTTGTTGGAAACATTTTCTTATTTGGGATTCCTTATGATAAAAAAGCCTTAATAGGCTGGAACAACAATAACCCAAACGGAGAAAGGTTTAGAATAAATTTAATTTATTTCTCCTTTTTGACAGTCTACACAGGTTGAAGAGTTGGCTTATACATAAATAAGCCAACTCTAATTAAAATGTTGCAAGAGTTTCCAAACAGCTTAAAAGAAAGCACCATTTCAATTCCTCTCAGGTAGTAAAACCTTGCACGTTTAAAAGATGTTTTTGTCTCTTGCAAACTTTCAGTTTGAATATTTCGACAGGCGCTGAAACTCAGGAGTTAAAGAACTGAAATCCTCTTAACAATTTTCACAGCAGCAACTTCTACCTAGTCCCTTTGGATTTCAATTATTTTGACTGTGAAGTGATAAAATTGGTGACCCTGATCATTTGTATTTGACTATATGTGGAACAATTACAGGCCCAACCAATTACAGAGCGTAGAAAAACATAAACGGAGATGATTCACCTAATGAGAGGCAGAGATGAGCATTATTAAGACATTCAGCAACAATGAGCAATCTTTTCAAAAAAACAATCCTTTTGTCTTTTCAGTTTGGTATATATTTAGTATTTTATAATCTGGGCCGCTCTGTTGCTGCAGAGGAAACCAAAGTGATGGACATTGATGGGCATGTATTTTACATACCCTGCACTGTATGCAGTATCACAAAACATTCACACCCAAAGCCTGAGGGGGTTTTGTGTCGTGGTGACATGTTGATTAATTTAGTCCAGAGTTCAGGTTGCTGAACTAACTGTAAGGAATTGATTGATACAGTTCTCTACTAAAATATTCATACTTTTTGAAGTTTCCCACATTTTATTAGAGTTATTGGTGCTGTTGACCTATTATGTCATAAAAAGGTGACCTATTAGCTAGAAGGTGCTCACTAGCTAATCAACCACCGAAAACAGATAAGAAAAAAGGGCGCAATGAGCATTTTTGTGACAAATTTATGGACATTCTGCTTTGTAGCAGACATGACTAAATGCACAGTAATGGAGCCTGCAGGAGTGTCACTAGCTATACCAACTATGTAAGCATGCAGTCATTCTTACATGACCACAAATTTTTATGTATTTTAATGGGATTTTATCCAGTAGACCAACCCCAAAAAAGGAGATAATCAAGTTTTTATTTAGTTTCTGTGCCTCAAAACGGAATACTTCTAAGGGAAACACGTCTCTCAGAAGGTTGTTATACAGTATCATTATTCTTAAAACATTCAGGTATTCTTTGTTTTTGTATTTTTCCCCCACCGAAGTCTTTGGGGAAGCAGAGCCAGCCACCTAAATGTGACAACAGTTTCTTTCTTACGCAATTACTTTTATTGCTGTTAAGATAATGTTAATATCCACGTCTTCTTTATGTCTAGCTCTATCATCTTGCTTCACCATTGAAGTGCAGAGAGTGAGCTTTCTCTGTTTGAATAGCCAGAAGAAAGCCAGGAATGTCTTTGTGACTTTTTTCTCCGTTCCATCTGAGAGACATCAGAGGAAGAGACCAGAGAGGTAAAAGTTGAACCACATATATATA